>CAUYUJ010000891.1:160000-189038 GCA_963575745.1 Prorocentrum cordatum
CCATGAGTGAGAGATCGGCGCGCGTTCCGAGGCCTCGACCCTGCGGTGCGCCCAGCGGTGCGCGGGGAGCTCGGGACAGCCCCACCGCGAGGGGCCACATATGTCCGCGGCCTCCGCTCGGCGCGTCAGTCGAGGGGTTTGGGGGGAGGATCGCGGAGGGGGGAGGATCGAGGGGGGAGGAAGGGTCGAGGGAGGATCGAGGAGGGAGGATCGAGGAGGGGGAGGGACGAAGGAAGGGATGGCTGATCGAGGAGGGAGGGACGAGGAGAAGGAGGGAAGAGGAGGAGGAAGGAGGATCTAGGAGGATCTTGGAGGAAGAGGAGGGTGGAACGAGGGTCGGGGATCGAGGAGCAGGAGCAGGAGAAGGATCGAGGGAGGCTCGAGAAGCAGGATCGAGGGAGGCTCGAGAAGCAGAATCGAGGGAGGATCGAGGAGCAGGATCGAGGGGGAGCGAGAAGCAGGAACAGGAGCAGGATCGAGCGAGAATCGGGAAACAGAAGCAGGGTCGAGGATCGAGGAGAGGGGAGGCAGAGGAGGGCAGAGGGAGGATGATGAGGGTAGAGGAGGGAGGAGGGGCAGCAGAAGGGGGACGAAGTTCGTGAAGTCTGCACGAATGGCGGAGTCGAAGATTTCGAAGCCCAACTCGTGCGGAACGAATCCAGATGGGAATGGTCGAAAAGGGCGTAGTGGGACAGAGAGCAGTCAGGCTGGCATTGGCCAGGCTTGTTCGATAGGCCAGGCTCGGCTTGACCTGCCTGTTTCAGCCTACCGGTCCACAGAGGTGTGACATCATCACGAGGCCAGGACACGAATGAAGACATGAATGATGATGAGGAGGAGGAGGAGGAGAAGGAGGAGGAGGAGGAGGAGAAGGAGGAGGAGGAACGTTACTCAGATCCCGTCCGCTCGAAGAGAAAGCAGGATGAGCATAACTGTTCTGAAGTCCGGATGTTTTTCTTGGAGCGACGTTTGGCCCCCCCGGCAGCGCCTCCGGCGCCGCTCTGGCGCTTGTCTGCAACCTGTTTGGTTCCTCGAACGGAGCGATCACGAGGGAAGGTATTTGCTCAACGTGTGCGTACCCTTTGGGTCTTGGGGCTTACCTGGGCCCCGCTTCGCCAAGGGGACCGTCGTCAAATCGGCCCCTGATGACCAAGGGGACCGTCGTCAAGTCTGTAACTGTTTGGGTTCCTCGAACGGAGCGATTACGAGGGAGGGCATTTGCTCAACGTGTGCGTATCCTTTGGGTAGTGGGGCTTACCTGGCAGATTTCACGTAATTCATCTCAGTTCGTCAAAATAATGTTTTAATAATCCAGAAATCGTTTTTGAGCAATTTTTTAAACATCGGCCCCTGATGACCAAACATGCCCTGGCGGAGGTGGCCGAGAGGTCCGGGGGCCACGTCGCGAGCACACAAAAAACGTGGCGTCGGAAGTCGAGGACGATGGGGGGGACGGGCGTTTTGGAGCTCTGGCCGTGGTCACAGCAAGCGCAGAGTATAGCTATTGTTTCTTTATTTCGCCGCCCCCAGAGGACTGCACGGAGTCGCAGTGCTGCACAGAGGTTGGCGCGCAGTGCTTCGCCAAGGACAAGACCTATGCCAAGTGCATGCTGTCTTGCAACTCCTCCGCGCCCGACACCGATGGCTGGTCGTGTGAGGCTCAGGGGACACGTGGTGTCCACTACATAAGACCTCGGTCTAGAGGGATTCAGGGGTTGCTGTCTCCTCCTCGGCGGAAGGCAGCATATGGTCAGTGCAGGGTGGCGGTAGTCAAACGTATGCTGATGAGTCCGCCGGCAGAAGGCTGGCGGAAGCCGGCGGCAGCAAGAGTGCCCCCCTCAAAGGGACGTTCTCGTCATGTTAGATTCAGATTCGCAGTTTGCAGTATATTTGCGCCACATTGTTTTAACTGCATTGTTTCCACCACGTAGCTCGCACCACGTAGGCTGCGCCGTATGGCTTCCACCACATGGTTTCCACCACAGAGCTCGCATCACGCTTATTCAGTCGTAATAAACCGAATTAGGAAATACTCCCTCCGCCGAGCCCACGGATACCGGTCTTCCCCTGGTTATTGTTTCCACATTTGTTTGGCACGGTCGGATGTCCGAAATATCGGAAAGAGCGTGTTCTACCGCTGCTGGCGGAAAACCGGGGGGGGTCACTACCGGTTCGAACCCCTCCCCCCCCCCCCCCCCCCTCCGGAAAAACTGGGGGGGTCACTGGGGGGGGTTCGAACCCCCCCCCCCCCCCTCCCCATCATGAAAAGGGGGGGGGTCACTACCGGTTCGAAACCCCCCCCCCCCCCTCGAAAACCGAGTGCCCAGATCATTGATTCCTGGAATTTTCCAGGTGCGACCGGTCGCGACGGTAGCGTTCAGGGTGGGTCGGTAATATCGGTAGCGGTCGCGGCAATATCGGTCGCGGTCGCCTTCGGTAACATGTCGGTCGCGGTCGGTAGCATGTCGGTCGCGGAGTCGGTCGCGGTCGGTAACAAGTCAGTCGCGGATCGGTCTGGGTTCGTCGACAGCAGGGGGGGGCGATCTGACAATGAAAGAAGAGTTTCGTCTGACCGTACCAGTTTCGGTCTGACAATAATCTGACGTCAGGTCATTGTCAGATCAATGTTCTGACAATGATCTGACGCCATACGATTGTCACATCGGTGTGGGCAGACGACTTGCTTGAGCTTCCTCTCCTTCTTGTCCCTTTCACGTCCTTCCTCTCCGTGCTTCCTCCTCGTCCTCCTCCGTATCTCTGTCGCATCCTGCCCCCCCCCCGCCTCTGCGTGCCGACTGTCGTTATCTTCCAAATCCTCCCCCACCGCCCCTTCTCTTCCCCTGCTACCCGACCGCCCTTTCTCAGCTGCTCCAGCTCCTCCCTCCTCTCCTTATTTCTTCGTTGGGCTCAAGCGCCATGGAGGTGGACGCCACGTGCCTGTGGATTGAGCACGATGGGGGGCCCGCCCCCCCAGGGCTCGGGATCCCATGGCGCGTCGCGGAGATTGGGGAGGTCCCGCCAGGCCTCCCCATGACCAGCGGGCGCAACCGCAAGCCGAGCAGGAGCTGGATCGCCCCTGCTCTGCTGCAGATGACACCCCGCCCGTGGGCGGGGTGTCCAAATTTTATCGCGGTCACTGGCTATGGAGGCCAGTGGCCCCGAGAGGGCTGGAAGGTGGACGAGGGGTGGGCGCCAGGTCAGCCTGGGGCGCTCACCTTGATGCCCGTGCGGTGCTCCGAAATCCTGATGTCGTGGAGCGAAGACGGCCGCGTGCGGGTGCAGTGGTACGTGCGGGTGCCGTGCCTGCCCTACCGCTTGTACTTCATGCGGCGCTGAGGGTTGTGCGGGATAAAAAAAAACTCCCCTCTTCCTCCATTCTTGTCATCCCTCCTCTTCTTCCATTTCCCCTTCATATTCCTTTTCCCCGCTTGGAAACGGGGGAGCGATGAGGAGGCGGGGATCTCGGGACTGAGCGGGACAGGGAGACAACTGGAGATCTCGGCACTGATAGATATACATATATATATATATATATGTAGGATGTAGGGGGAGAGAGAGAGAGAGAGAGAGAGTTGAGAAGTGAGAGCTGAGAGCTGAGAGAGAGAGGGAGAGAGAGAGAGAGAGAGCTTTGCCATGGGGCCGAAGGCTTCTGCGAAGCCCCGCAGGTCGACTGCCGACCTTTAAAATGACAGGGGGGAGGGGGGAAGATGGACAGGGGAAGGAGAAGGAGGAAGAGGGCTTCCAAGGGGGAGGAGGGGGGGAGAGGGGAAGAAAGGACAAGGAGGAGGGGGGAAAGAGAAGGGCGAATACGAGGAGGAGAAGGAGCGCCGCTAAGCCATTTTGGCCAAGGGCACTCTCGCCCCGCCCCTGCGCGGGCTCTTTACCCCCTCCAGCGGGCGGATGTCCGCGGGCGCCGAGTTTGATGGCGTTTCCCCATTGGGCCGTTCCTTGTTAGAGTATATCGCGCAGGAGGGGGTAAAGAGCTCATTCAATCTGGGGCACTACTACTTTCTGCACAAGGACCACGCGGTCCACGGCCCGAGCATCGCGGCCATGGACGGCCTGGTGGTTGGCAGTTTGAACCACGCCCGTTTTTTTTTCCCCTCTGCCAACCCTCCTGATGGCGGGGGGGAGGGGGGGGGGGCTTCAAGAATCAGAGGAGGCTTTCCCAACCCCCTCCACGATCCAGAGGAGAGGGGGGTCGGGGCGCCTCCTCTGAATCTCATTGATCATTAGTTGTATTTATCCTTCACCCTCCCTGCCCCCTCCTGCCCCAGGTGGCAGTGCTGCTGGCGGCCAGCCCAGACGCAGAGATCCCCTTCGTCCCCCTGCGCACGGCGTGCGCAGCCGTGCTGGACAGGCTGCCCGACGACGACGATGTCGAGGGCGATAGTTTTGAGACGTTCGTTTTTATGTTGGTACCCCGTGCGCGTTCAGATATTATTACTTGTTATGTTCCCTCTTCGTTTCTCGAAC
This sequence comes from Prorocentrum cordatum, assembly GCA_963575745.1. Classification (NCBI taxonomy): domain Eukaryota; class Dinophyceae; order Prorocentrales; family Prorocentraceae; genus Prorocentrum; species Prorocentrum cordatum. The sequence goes on from CAUYUJ010000891.1 coordinate 164,477, forward strand.
TTCTTCAAATATTCAGTCCGTTGCCCATCTGGAGCGGAGGTTTAGGGCGAAGGGGGATGATGGGGGGAGGCGGGAGAAGAAAGAGAAGGATGGACGACGATGGGGGCGGGGGGGAGGGGGGAGAAGGCGGAAGAGCATAAGGGATGATGAGGGAGAGAGGTCTGGTGAATAAGGAGGGGGGGCAAGTTGGAAGCGATCGGAACGTGGGGGGGAATTCAAATCTGACGACCGTCTGATGTCAGACGATTGTCAGGTTGGCAATTTTCAATCTGACGGTCATCTGACGTCAGACGTTCGTCAGGTTTGAGGTTCATTTCTGACGACCATCTGACGTCATGCGATTGTCAGGCTGGCAGGTTCCAATCAGACGGTCTGGTTGGAACAACCCAACCTGACAATCGCATGACGTCAGATGGTTGTCAGATTTGAACCGCAAACCTGACAAACGTCTGACGTCAGATGACCGTCAAATTGAAAGTTGCCAACCTGACAATCGTCTGACATCAGACGGTCGTCAGATTTGAACCGCAAGCCTGGCAAACGTCTGACGTCAGATGACCGTAAGATTGAAAATTGCTAACCTGACAATCGTCTGACATCAGACGGTCGTCAGATTTGAATTCCCCCCCCGTTCCGATCGCTTCCAACTTGCTCCTCACTCCTCGCCCCCCCCCCGCCCCCAGAGGCATCCAACGGTGGCGAGGGAGGCGCCGGGCCCGCTCGAGAAGAGAGCGGGCTCGCTCGCGGACAAGCTGAGCTGCGTCCTCAAGCACTGCAGAAGATTGCGAGACAATGCAGTTCGCCGCCGCCAGGCGCGCGGGGGGCCGAGGGCAACGTCGACGACGGAGACCTTCACGACGACGATGTCGCCGACGACGGGGATTGCAACGATGAGGTGCACGGCTAAAGACGTCGACGACGAACCCGATGACGACGAACGTCGTGGACGACGGTGGTGGCGGCGATATGGTTGCGGCGTCGTCGTCAACGCCAAAAATCATGGTGGTGATCGCGATGGCAGTGGAGACAGTTTTTGCGACGGCGTTGACGACGATTATCGCAAGGCCCAGGCTATGATAGGGAGTGGCACGGGAGGTGGGTAGCGGTAGAAGGAGGCGCAGGAGCGGGGGAGCGGTAGGAAGGGGTAGGATGGGGTATGAAGGGAGGAGTGGTCGGAGGTGTGGAAGGGTGCGCAGAGTAGGGATTGGTAGGAGGGATTGGCAGTGGATACAAAGGGAATGGTAGGAGGGGGGGCGCTGCTAGGCGTTGACGGGCTGCCTCGCCGCCGAGCGCGAGAAGTTGGTGCGCCTGTGCAACCAGATGGGCGTTGACACATCCGAGTGCGTGGCCAGGACGTGCACTCCGAATTTTTCTTTCATCAGGAGGCACCCTGGATGAGCAGACGGTTCAGAATGGGGAGGGGGGCAGGGATAATGGAGGAGGGGGGTGAGGGCGATGCTGATAAGGAGGCCGATGAGTAGGAAGGCAGGGGGGACGAGGAGGTCGAGGAGAAGAGGGAGGAGGAGAGATATTCAAGACAAACCGTCCACGCGCATACATCAATGCGCATAGGCATGTCATACATCCACGTGCATAGGTATGCGCGCGTTGAACGACACACATCAGCGATTAGGAAATGGAAAACGGAGGAGGAATGGGTGGACAAGAGGAGGAGGAGTTAGATGCCCTTTAAAATGACAAGGACAAGGACATGGATACGGAGGAGGAGGGCGCGGGGGCAGGGGCAGAACTCATCTTATTAAGATCAATTTTCTCTTGAGCCTGCCGCCACCTCCGCGTGCGCGGAGACTGCCTTCGACGTCGCCCCCGTCCACGCCGCGCGCGCCGCTGACGCCTACGCCCGCGACTCCACCGCCGCGCCCCTCAGCGACCAGATCATTTCTCCAGGACCTACTCTTGATTTCTCACGCTTTGCGGTGTAACGCAGCAGATAGGAGAAACTATGAGAGAGGAGAAAGGGGCGGGCGGAGGAGGATAATGATGGAGAAGGACGATGGAAGGGGGCGGGGGGAGGAGGAGAAGCATGGATGACGAGGAGGGCGGGGGGGGGGGAAGGATGAAGAGCAGAAGGGACGAGCAGGGAGAGAGGTCTTGGGGAGAAGGAGGGATAGCAGGGGGAGGGCGATCGGGACAGTGGGAGGATCTGAAACCCAAGCAAATCGCGACTGTTGATCTGATGATCGTCTGACGTCAGATGGTTGTCAGGTTTGCGGTCCAAATCTGACGACCATCTGACGTCGGATGATCGTCAGATCTGCAGGCTGGCACCCCCTGGTCGTTCGCGTTCGCCGCAACCCCTGCTGATTATCAAAAGCCTTCCCGAACGTAGCAAGAGGAGAAGGAATCTCTCTCTCTCTCTCTCTCTCTCTCTCTCTCTCTCTCTATCCCCCCCCTGGGCGTGAAGCGATCTAGTGCGCGTCTCCGTTCCTTCCCCTGCTTCGCCCCCCATTTCCCTTGGTCGCCTGTCTCTTTCTTCTTCCCGCTCCACCTCCACCTTGCCCCCATTCCCTGCTCATCCTTTTCGGTTTCCTCCTCGCCGCCCCATCCGACCGCTTGCTTCGAAGTAAGAACGCCCCGAGGATGGTGAACCCCTTCCATTGACAGCCCCCGACAGCTCTGTGGTCGGCGACGACAATGACGACTTCGCGGTCGGCCACGACCATGACGACTTCTCGGGCGGCGGCGACCATGACGACTTCGCGGGCGGCGACGGCCCCCGCGCCTCCTCGGGCGGCGACGACAATGACGACTTCGCGGGCGGCGACGGGCCATCCGACATCACAGACGAGCAGTTGCAGGCGCCTGCAGTTTTCCCCTGGGGGGCGGTGCGGGGGGGGAGAGCGAGGGCGCGATTGCCTTGGGGGGCGATGGGCCTCGGCGCGCAAACTCGGCGGGCGGCCAGGCGTTGATGCGGCCCCTGGCGGGCAGGATATTGGCGCTATAATTCCTGCGTCCAGAGGAGAGAGAGAGAGAGAGAGAGAGAGAGAGAGAGAGAGAGAGAGAGAGAGAGAGAGAGGGAGAGAGGGAGAGAGAGAGAAAAAGAGAGAGAGAGAGAGAGAGAGTAGAGAGAGAGAGAGAGAGAGAGAGAGACGAGAGACTAGAGACGAGAGAGAGAGAGAGGAGGTGGGGGATGAGCGGGGGAGGAGAGAGGAAAGAGAAAAAGAGAAGGAGCGAGAGAGAGAAGTTAAGTGATGAAGAGACGGACAGAGACGAGAACGAGTGAGAGAGAGAGAGAGAGATGGGGCGGGGGGGGATGATCGAGGAGGAGCGCCCTGGTGTAATCCTTCTTGCTTCCAAGCGACGCGCGAAGCCAACGACAGGCTGCGCGCGCCCGAAAACGCATGCCAGCATAAGCCCAGAAAGGGAACACACGAAACCTTCTCAAGCTAAAAATAAAGCGACTGCTCAAATGACCTGCCCCCCCCCCCCCCCCCCCCCCCCCCCCCCCCAGCCGCGCACGCGCGCGCGCACGCACGCGCGCACGCGCGCACACACACACACACACACACACACACACACACACACACACACACACACACACACACACGCACACACACACGAAACATCATAAGACAACGAAGGGACGGATCAGATCTCACTTCTCCCACGGGGTTCGACGCGACCTTGCGAGTTCAAGCTCAGCCAGCACCCCCCCCCTTCAAAAAACATCAAAAGGCTCCAGTCTCGACGCCTCCTCCAGCCCCCTCTCCGCCTCCCTCCCCAAAATTTCATTCCCAAGCGGCACCCTCCCATCCCCGATTTCAAGCAACCCCGCCTTCCTCCATTGCCCAATAGTGGCCTCTCTTGGCGGCATCCAGCCTCTCTGCCAGTTCCCCGAAGCCCTCCCCACCCCGCACCCTCAACTCAAGTTGTTGAAATGTGATGTTTGAGGCCCTCTCCCACCCACCATCCTCCACTCCTCCAGACCCGTAGCCATTTGGGCTTCACGTTCTCAGGTGACGGCGGGCTCCGCCACCAGGCGCGCGCACCATGAAGGTGCTGCATCCCGACGGCGCGCCGCCCCCTGCCGCTGGCGCCTCCGACGGCTTGTCGCCAACTGGGCCCCTGGCGCCACAGCCGACTGTCTGCGGTTCTCGCCCGAAGTGCGCTGCCATGGCACGGCGCCAGCAGTGGATCGCCAGCGGCATGATGTCAGGAAAATTCACGCTCAGCCGAGGCGAGATGTCGCCGAGGTGCATGCCGTCTGGATCGGACACTGAGGTGGATGGCGAGGCAGGCGCGGCCGAGTCGGCAGGGGCAGCAGCTGCCGAGTCGGCAGAGGCTTCCGAAGATCAGCCCCCAGCGGCAGAAGCGGCCGAGTCGGAGCCCGCTGATGATCTAGAAGAAGATGATCCGCCAGCAGAACAGGAGGACCCGCCCTCGTCGCCAACTCTACCTGCTGATGCTGCGCCCTTGTCGCCCACCTCGCCCGCGGTGGAGCCCGAAGGCCACGCCGACGAGGACATCGACAAGGGCGCGCCGACTCCGTCCCTGGCCATCGGCGTTGTTCCGAAGCCGAGCCTTCCCAAGCGGGCGGCGTCGTCAGCAGCTGGCTCGTCGTCGCCCGCGCAGCACACGGTGTCGACGCCGCCCCCGAAGAGGCAGAAGATCGTCAAGAAGTCCCCTTCGGACAAGTGCTGCGAGCTCTACACGCCCCAGCCGACCGACGCGGCGACGCCCGTCGAGGCTGGACGGTTTGCGTTGTTGGTGGTTCCACCGTTTCGCGTCTGGGGTAGGAGGAGGTTCGGGCCTGTGCAAATCAGAGGGGGGAGCCGTTGAATGTAATATCCACGTGCGTTCTCGATGCTTCCTGGTCCGTAGGCAGCGCCAAAGTTTTCACTCCAGGGCCTGGGGCCCCATGGTCGGGCACGTTTTCATCCAATCAAAAACTAAAAGCTGATTTAGAGTTCGCCGAGAAGCTTGATTTGCGCAGCACCCTGTATGCTCGCCCACCCCAAGCCACGGTGACGGCCAACAACGCAGAATTGTCGAAGGTTCCGCTCGCTCCTGAGCCCATCGTGGAGGAGGTGCCCCTCCCGCCTGTGCCGTTCCCGAAGGTCGAGGTCCCCTGCCCGAAGGCCGTGACTGATGTGTCCCTTCGCGCCAGGAGGTCAGCTTCATCGCTCATGAGCGTGGCGAGCCCGCCGAAGTGCGCCAGCCCCATCTCCGCGGGCGGTGGCGACAATGACGAGGATGAAGAGCTCGCAGCGCTCGCGCGCTGGATGAAGTACGGGCAGATTTCAGGCTAGGAGCACTAGGGCTGCTGCGCGTGCTGCACGTTGCTGCACGTTGTTTGTGCCGCGGCTGCTGTCGCACTGTCAGGTTCAAAGCGGTCCTCGCTTGTGCCTCGCCTGATTGCCTCGCGATTGCGCTTTTGACAAGCAACATTCTGGGGCGGCTGTTTGGGGAAGCCAGAAGGAACTTGCATCAGAGACCAGTCGTTGCGCTCCTCCAGCGCATTCCATCATTCATGCGTTACTACCCCATCCGCCCTCAAATGTGTTACATCCTACAATGTCTTCCTTCTGATCATCATTATCCTCCCCATCCTCCTCCTCGTCTTCCTATCTGCATGCAGCCCTGCCCCCGTCTTCCTCCATTACTCTACCATCGATATCCCCAACCTGCCGCCAATGCATCATGACCACCGCCTTGCCCAATCGCACCCTTCCCCCCGCCCCCGCCCCCTCCCCGCATGCTGCCCCCCCGCCCCCTTCCCACGCGCTGCCCACGCCCCTACCTTTTTGGCATGCGGCGCCCCCCCCCCCCCATAGCAGCCGACATGGGCGATGCGCCGAACCGAAAACGAAGCGAACCCTTCGAAACCGAAGCAGCCCTCGATCTCGAAGACGAGCCGAACGCATCCAAAAGGAAACGAACCGACGGAACGTAAAATTAGCCGCGTCCCGAACACGAGCTCCCTTTCCAAACCACGCCCCCACGCCGTTCTGACCTCCCCCCCCCCTGCGCGAGCGAGGCGCTCGCCGCGTGGATGAAGAGCGGCCACCACGAGTCCGACGACGAGGCTGACTTGATGACAGCCCGCGGCTCGAAGGTGGTCAACCCGAAGAAGAGAGCGCTCAAGGCTCGCAGGGAGGGGAGCGCGGGGACACCTTCGAGGGAAGAGGGATGAGGGAGGAGGAATAGGAAGAGAGAACGGAATGAGGGAGGAGGAGGAGAGGGAAGAGGGAAGGAATGAGGAGGAGGGAAGAAGGAAGAAGGAAGAGGAGGAGGAGAAGGAGGAGGGATGAGGAGGAGGAGAAGGAGGATCCTCCTCATCATCCTCCGCCTCTTCCATCTCCTCCCCCCCTGCTTCTGTCTCTCATCCCCACCCTTCCCATTCTCCTCCTCCTCCTCCTCCTCCGCGCCCTCCGCCCCCCCCCCTTCTCCCCCTCGTCCTCCTCATTATCCTTCTGCTCCTCTTCTTTACCCGCCCATTCGCGCCCAATCCCGCTTGAGACCGAGATCAAGACCTCCAAGAAGGCCACGAGGTCCAAGAAGGCCGAGGTCACGGGCCCCAGCAAGGCCAAGACCACCCCCGAGAAGCCCAAGCGGGGGGCCCACGGCAGCGGCCTGCTGAGAACCTTGGCCCACCCGTCCTTGGGCGCCCTCAAGACAGCGTACGCAGCGACGAAGTCATACATCTGCTTCACAGACGCCGATTCGGGGAAGCCCAGGCTCTTTTTAGAGATAAGTGAGTCCCAGTCGGCCCAGCACGCTCTTTTGATCCAGCGTGTTCTGAAAGCTTCGTGTCAGGGGGCAGGCCTTGACAAGGCCGGAGCCCTCGAGCTGCGCAGGAAGCTGCTCGGCAAGTAGGCCTTTGCATTCTTGAATATTCGGGTGATGAGTGTGGCCAATAGGGAAGGGAATGCGGTCGGTGGTCCCAGTTGAGCCAGACCCCCGCCCCCCGCCCCCATTGCCCCCCCCCTAAGAAATGCACGGTCGGGGTGCGGATCGACGCGTTCGGGGGGCGGCCGTTCGAATTCGCCACCTCCCTTGCCCCCATATGTGTAGACATCGCGGGGGTGGGGTGCAGATGCAGGGCAGGGTTCACATGGGAACACCTTTTTGGAGAGGATCCAGATTCTGCGACGTTGGGCCGACAGCTCTGCTCGCCCGTCGCATGCACGTTCACGCACTCAGTACGCTGCACGCGGTTGTTCGCGGCTGCTTTCGAGGGCCAGGGTTTCAGACTTTGTTCTAGGTTATGCGAAGCCATCGTTGGGAGCTTCGCAAGTCGGCGGGGGCGCCATTTCGGCAGAAAGGATATCGGTGGCAAGGCTCCCACTTCCTGGTTGACGACTCCCATTCCTCCCCACCTGCCCTCTCCCCTAACAGCCCTTTTTCCGCCCGCCAACCCTGCCGCCGTTCTTCCCCCCAACAACTTTCTTCCTCCCACCTACCACTTCCTCCCGCCAACCCCTCCCGCCAAAAAACCAGTCTCGCCCATTTGTCCGCGTGGGTCGACCTTGGTATATTTCTTGCTATTCGAACCCGCTGGGCATCTACCACGAACACCCCCTGCCGAATTCACCCCGCCCTCTCCATGTTCGCCCCCCCCTCCCCTCCCTGTTCATTTCCCGTGCATCGCACTCGTGCATGTCTACATTGCCCCTGCAAGTCACCTGGGCGACAGCGAGCCGAAACCGTCAGCCTCGTTGTTGGAGAACCTTTGACTGAGGCGCCAATGCCAACGATTAACCAAGTCGTCTCAGGAGCGGGGAGGTGGAGGTGGAAGGCGAGGAGGAGGACGATAAAGATAATGACCAGGGGAGAGGAGGGCATGACCATCTCTGAGATGCAGAATTTCTAATACTGCCCTCATGGGCATGGGTATGTTCTGCCAAACAAAAACCGATTTCTGGGTGGTCGTTTTTTTGTTCGGCAGCAAGTTCGTATTGGTTGGTATTTAGTCGTTACGTATAGTGTCGGGCATCTCCCTCGAGGCAGCGCGCCGATTCGCCTGGTCGATCGAATTGTTGAACGGGTTGTGCGCTATTGGCTACTTACCAGACCACCCCAACCCAACCCGAAGACCCGAATTTCGGGTTGGGAAGGTAAGTGTTCCACGCAGGTTTCTTCCATGTGTCCCGACTCCCCCCCACTGGAAATCGATTAAAAGTCTGAGCCTTCGGGTTGGGTTTGGGTGGTTTCTGTGGCAACTCATGGGAGCCTTGTATGTCTTGTTATTCTGGGCTTTATTGTGTTTTAGCGTTCCGATAGTGTTCGTTAGCGTTCCCTGCCTGTGGTGCTCAGTATTATCCTCTCTTCTTCCTCCTCCGTCCTCTGAGGCATCTTGGCGTCATTTGGTTGGCTGGACAGCGCGCGGTCATGCTCAAGAAAGAGAAGGAACGCCATCATCATCATCATCATCATCATCATCATCATCATCATCATCATCAACAACGTCATCATCATCAGCATTATCATCATCATCATATATGCTCCTGGAGGTCCCTGGAGGCTCTCGACCCCATCTCGGACATTTGATTTCGCGCGGATCTCCGCTCCTGGAGGTCTTCGGAGGTTCTCGACCCCATCATCCACATTGATTTCGCCGCCTCTAAGTCGCAGATTTGTGAGGTGTGCAAATTCGAGGAGCATCCCTATGCCCCTTCTTAGCCTCGTGGCGTCCTGGCTTCCCCATGCAATGGGCATTCATGGCTGGTGGGCTCCCTGGGAGGAGCGGAAGACTTCGCCCCTCTCCTCCTCTCCTCTTGTCAGTCGTCTGTCGTCGTCTGTCCGTCTGTGTCTGGTGGCTGAGCGCGGTGCTCGCCAGAAGAGGCGGCGCGTGCACTCGCCACCACCCTGGTACCCTGGTAGGGCGAAAGGGCTCAAGAGCAGCGTGAAAAAGTTCCATCTTACAGCTCCCCCCTCCTGGTGTTTAGCCTTCCTCTTCTCCTATACTCTTCCGCTTCTCGCCCCTGGACTCCCTCGGAGGCTCTCGATCCCATCTTCGATGTTGATTTCGCACGGGCCTCCGCTCCTGCAGGAGGTCGTCGGAGGCTCTCGACCCCATCTGCGACGGTGATTTCGTGCGGATCTCCGCTCGTGGAGGTCCCCGGAGGCTCTCGACCCCATCTCGGACAATTGATTTCGCGAAGATCTCCGCTCCTGGAGGGCTTCGGAGGCTCTCGACACCATCTTCGATGTTGATTTCGCGCGGATATCCGTTCTTGGAGGTCCTCCTGGGCTCTCGACCCCATCTTCGACGTTGATTTCGTGTGGATCTCGGCTCGTGAAGGTCGTCGGAGGTTCTCGACCGCATCTGCGACGGTGATTTCGCGCGAATCCCCGCCCCTGGAGGTCTTCGGAGGCTCTCGACCCCATACGTGTATGCGACGTCTCCTGGACGTCACCGGAAGCTCTCGACCCCGTCCTCGATGTGGATTTCTTGCGGATACCCGCTCCTGGAGGTCTGCAGAGGCTCTCGACCCCATCTTCGAAATTGATTTCTTGCTCCCACGTCGCACGCTCTGCACGAGGACGCGAGCGAGTTGGCGTCCGCCATTCGCTTCTCCGTCTCACGTTTCGGCGCAGCCCTGCTGTAGTGGTATGCAATCTGCGAGGTCGGGGGCATTCATCTTTGCTCTGGGGGGAGAGGGGGGACAAAACACTTTGGTTCGAGCGATCCCCACCGAAACCTTCGCCGACGCCCTCCTCGTCGCCCCCGCCCTCGCGGAAAGAAGGAGGAGGCGGAGGAGGCGGAGGAGGAGGAGGAGGAGGAGGAGGAGGAGGACGAGGAGGTCCGGCGGGGCCGCTGTAACAGCAGCGCGCGCAGCGTGTGGCCGCGGAGGGCGTGAGGATGGTTGGCGCCCTATGCGCTGGGTGCGCCATGTCGCGGTCGGCCGCTCGTGCGTCGGTGCCCTAGGAGTGGTACCCTGTGGTCGGTGCCCTGTGGCAACAGGGTGTCTGGCGGCCGCTGTATGCAGGGTTGGGGTGGCTGGGAGGTCTGTTCATGAAATCTATCAATTGCATTCAGGTAAGGGGTTGCTTCGCCTCCCCACTGCAGAATAGCGCCAACGCGGAGCGTCAACTTCGAGAGTCAACTTCGATGGGAGCGTCAATGGGGAGCGTCAACTTCGAGAGTCAACTTCGATGGAAGCGTCGATGGGGAGCGTCAACTTCGAGAGTCAACTTCGATGGGAGCGTCAATGGGGAGCGTCAACTTCGAGAGTCAACTTCGATGGGAGCGTCAATGGGGAGCGTCATTTTCGAGAGTCGACTTCGATGGGAGCGTCAATGGGGAGCGTCAACTTCGAGAGTCAACTTCGATGGGAATCTTCGAGAGTCAACTTCGATGGGAGCGTCAATGGGGAGCATCAACGCGGGGAGTCAACTTCGATGGGACTGTCAATGGGGAGCGTCAACGCAGAGAGTCAACTTCAATGGGGAGCGTCAATGGGGAGCGTCAACGCGCCAATCCAGAGTCATAGGAAGAGGGTCAGGGGGTCGGACTTGTATCTGTAGCCATTGTGGCCCAAACAAGCGTGATTTGTGCTCAAGTTTTTCGGCGGCGCGCCGAGGGGGGTGGTGGTGGAGGGGGGGAGGTTTCTTAGAAAGCAGGGTGTTTCTCAGAGGCCCCTTCCCGAGGGCTTCTTAGAAGGCACCCGAGGGTTTCTGAAAAGCACCATGGTTTCTAAGAAGCCTCCCCCCCTCCCCGTACCCCCCTCGGCGCGCCGCCGAGTTTTGACCAGCCGCTTGGCCGTAGTCGCCAGGTGGGGTGTTGATACGCATTGGACGCATGGCTTTGCTTGCCACGCTCGTGTCCCGGGCACGCTCTGCCGTCGGAGCCTTGGTTGAAAGGCTCCAAGGGGGTAGCCCAGATGATCAGAATGAAGCTGTTGTCCAGAAGGCTCAGAGTTTGTTGGCGGCTTTGGATGACGATTTCGACACCCCTGGGAAGCGCGGCCGCAAACGGCTTGCTGGGGAGGCGTTTGAGCAAAGTTTGAAGAGATCTTTGAAGCATCAGAAATCCCAAAGGGCACGCGCCGAGAATTCGTTATTGCTCATGCAGGGCGACCGTGTCTCCAATTGCATACAACCCATATGGTTTGTCCGAGTCCTGATGGCTCCCCCATCCATCCCTGCCCAGTCATTGTCGTCACTGTGCCGCGACTTTGGTATGAAAGAAGCCAAGCGTATATCGAAGTACACAGTCAGCAAAACCAGAGATGCGTTTTGCGAGATATTAAAAACAATGAACAAGACTCAAATCCACAACTTGGTCAAATCAGAGGGCGGCCCTGGCGCAACAGTCATGATCCGGCACACGCACGACGAAGCTCTCATGAGGATGAAGAGCTACGCCTCGGAGACCTCTGCCACTTACGACATCCCAGGCAACCTTTGCCGGGGGCGTTCAAGTAAGGTCCAAAACCATGTGGTGAGCGTGTCCTGCCATGGTCATGCCACGCCCGTGCTGTGCGAACTCCAGGCTTTGCATCGAAAAGATGCTGCGTCAATTTCCACCTCACTTCTGAGCACGATCATGCCGGTTGTGCGGACCTGCGCGGGGGCCTGGCCCAGCGGGCGCGTTCGGATTGTGTACATTTTGATGGGGGATGGAATTGGCACCAATGGCGCGGCGGCTCGCCGTGTGTACCAGTATTTTTGTCAACACCATCAAGATATGAATATTCAATTATTCATGGTGCTGTTCAAATGTTCCTCTCGGGCCGGGCGAAAGGGGGGGATTGGGAAAGGGGGGGTTACGAAATTTGCTGCATGCAGCTGGTTTCGGCCTCACCGAGGGCCCATTCCTCGATACATGGCCGCCTCCGGCGCCGGGAGGCGCCGGGAAAATCAGCTACGTGAGCTGATTCTCAAACCCCCCCTTTGCTATCCCCCCCTTTCGCCCGACCCGATCCTCGCATCAGAGCAACCTCGTGGTCAATGTGGCTATCGCAGGCAAACTAGGGGGCAACCCCGAAAGGAACGACCCGTTGACAGGGACATGCGTGCGGCTATTCCGGTATCTCCTGACAGATTATTTGGAAGAGTTCGCGTCTGCTCTGCGACGTTACATCGTGGATCGGCTGGTCGTCGCCCCAGCCGACGACGTTGTCGACGACGTAGCGCGGGGAAAGGAAAGCAACCGAAGGCTCCAACAGCTGTACGGCAAGCGTGCCCTGCCAGACGATGTGCTCGAGTTTTTCAATACTGGCATTGGCGCTTTCAGGACTGCTGCGCGCCCTGGGGCGAGCGAGGCGGATATCCGCCGCAGGGCGTACGATCTCTTGTACAAGCACTTGTTCAAACTCGAGAGCAAGCCGATCGTCACAAGGTTCTGGCTGTTCACGGACGCAGTGTTCACACTTCTTCGGTTCGTGTTGCTGGGGTTGCCAGCTGACAAAATATTTACGTTGAGCATGACCAAGCCTCAAGAGGAGAATCAAAAGCGTCTGACGTCTGTCAAGAATTTCTTTTCCCAGGAGGACTGCGGCCGCCTGCTGCGCAAGGCGAGCTTGTGCTTGCGCCTGACGCAACACGCCACGTCGATTACGGGGCAGACAAAGAAGAGCATTGAGGAGCACCGAAAGCCTCTCCTGCTGCGGTTGGCGCAGGGGGACGTGCAAGCTGCCACTTCCCGCGACTTGCAGGTGATGATTCCCCTGCTGGGCCACGACCCAGCGTTAGATATTGCCGACGCGTTGTATGGACTGCTGCTGACGCAGGGACACATAGTGGCCCGCTTTAGCCAATACGCAGAATACCCTTTGCGTCTGTGGAAGATCGTGCGCGAATTCAACTCTGAGTTCTACAGCCTTAATCTGGAGGTCACGCGATTCCTTCTGCAGCCCGAGAGTCGTCTCGATGCAGGTTTCTCGTTGCGCTTGCGGCGCGAGGCTCTGCGTGGCCGCTCGGAGGCCGAAGCTCAGTCGTGGCTGCTGTCAGACGCCATCCAGACAGAGCTGAAAGACTTCTTCTTCGCCTGCGACGGCAACAGCCTGGACGCTGAGCGCGCCCACAGTGCAGTGAAGAGAAACGAGACGTCGCGCTCGAGCGGCCTGGCAAAGTGCAGTCGCAACGGCATCCTGCAGAGGGTTCACGTCAACAGGCAGCGCACCGTCTGCGAGTCCATCGATGTCATCAAGCAGGCCGAGAAGGATAAGTTCATGAACGCCCCGGCTCTGGCGAAACAGCGAGCCCCCGAACTCTTCAAGCGCCCCCGCGGGAAGCTGCACTGGGAGCGGGGCATCACGGACGCCGAGGCCAGCGCGACTGTGCAGCCCGCAGACAAACAGCGGCAAAACGAGTACATGCGGGATCACGGCGAGGCGCTGAAGGCCGAGGCCGCCGAGGTGCGCAGGCGGGCGGAGGCATTGCTCGCCCGTTTGCAGAACGAGGCCCCTGTCATGCCTGTGACAAACTCGCAGTGGCTCCAGTGGCTCCAAGACAACGACTCTACCTTCCGCGAGCACCTGGCCAACGCGACAGCGCAGAGGAGGCCGCTGAACGCGCGAGTTGCGCCGTGGGCTGACGTGCCAGATGGCCCGCGTCTGCTGCCCCAGCGCACGGTCGAAACGGGGTGTGCTTGGAGTCGCTTGCTTGCCTCGCAGCCTCCTGGAGTGTACTGCTTGGACACAGGAGACCAGAAGTGCACTTTCTTCGCTTTCTCTATTTGGCAGGAAGCGTGGGCAATCTTCCTTCCGAGGCAGGGCAGGTCGATGACGCTCAACGTGAAGGCTGGCTTCGTCAGCGCATTCGGGCCAGCCGTCGCGCTGCTGGAGGCACGCGGCGTGTCCGTGCGCAACGAAGGGTGTGAGTTGACTCGGCTCCGCGCGAGCGTCGTCAAAGTGTCCGCCGACGAGGTCGAGCTGCGGGTCGACGAGCAGGCGGCCGTCGAGCACCCGCCCGGCGCGGCTAAGGATGAGCCCGAGGCGAAGGCTGGCGCCGAGGACGGCGACGACGACGAAGTGGTCTGGGCCAGTGACGCGAGCGACGTGGCCAGCGTGTGCTCCGACCCAGAGTCAGCCGCCGAAGACCTCGCCGAGGAGTCGTCCAGCTCCTCGTCGTCGAGTTCGTCGTCTTCGTCGTCCTCCTCCTCTTCCGATTCCGAAGAGGACGGGGGTGGGGCGGGCGCGCCGGCGCACGCGAAGGACACCTTCACAGTGTGGCGCAACTTGTACTTTACGCTACAGAACCACGATGATTACCCGAACGCGAAAATCAAGATCCTCTCGACCTGGTGCAAAGACGTGGACGACGGCGGAATGGGCACTCGACATATGAGCAAGACATTGAAGACGAAGCCGTACGACGGGGCCGCGGACATCCCGGTGAACACATACGCTTGCCTCCGAGCGTGGATGATATGGCGCTTCCAGCAGCACGGATTTGCGGCGGCGCACCCGAGCCGCGCCGAGTTCCTCGCGTCGGAGGTCGCCTCCCTCCGCAAGGATATCGAAGCGATGGGGCACGGAGGGAGCACAGGGAATGCAAAGGCAGATTCCCTCGTGCGCAAATGGGCGCGTGATGCGATTCCGATCGCCTGAAAAAAGGAGCAGAAGGAAGAGGGGGAACACTATCGGAACGCTATCGGAACACTATCGGAACACTATCCGAGGGGGAAACAGCGGATTCCGACGGATGTCGGGAACCGTACGTTTTTCGCGCGATTTCTGCTCCGATAGCGTTCCGATAGCGTTCCGATAGCGTTCCGATAGCGTTCCGATAGTGTTCCGATAGTGTGCCCGTGGCGATCCTTCCCCGCCCGCCTCGCTCTCGCTGGCGTTTCCTGCCAGTGTTCGGCTGTGCCGCCGCCGTGGACGGCCCTGCGAGTGGAAGGGAGACGCCTGGGGGTGGAGAAGGAGGCGGCGGCGGAGGAGCAGGAGGAGGAGGAGGAGAGGAGGAGGAGGAGGAGGAGCAGGAGGAGGAGGAGGAGGAGGAGGAGGAGGAGGAGGAAGAGAGGGAGGACGAAGGAGGGAGGGCGGAGGAGGAGGAGGAAGGCGGCGGAGGAGGGGGAGGAGGAGGAGGAGGCGGAAGGAGGAGGAAGAGGAGAGCTAGGAGGAGGAGGTAGGAGGAGGAGGAGGAGGAGGAGGAGGAAGGAGGAGGTGCGAGCGGGAGGACGGGACGAGAAAGCGTCGGCAGGCGGCGGCCGCGTGGTTTTGGGGCTTTGCTGTGTGTGCAAGCGGAGCAACAGACAGAGAAGAGAGACGCCGTGGTGTGAAGATCCCGCGGCTCTCGCCCCAGGATTTTGCGCCTCTGGAGACACCGGAGGCTCTAGACCTTTCATGCGCGCCGAATGATACCGCGGACCTCCGCTCCTGGAGGTCCTCGGAGGCTCTCGACCCCATCGGCGAAAACACAAACATGCCCTTTCGGAGGTCCGTACGTTTTTTTTATCAGCGTTGGATCCCCATGCCTGACGCGCGGAGCGCGGCCCAGGGGGGCCCGACGCCGATCGAAAAATCCGCGCCGAACTCCGAACGTGCATGTTTGGGTTTTCGTTATTCCAGTTCTTTTGTGGCCATGTAGGCCCAGAGGTCGTCCGGCTCCAGTTTGCACAACTGTCTGCCTCGGTTCTCGAGGCGCCTCATGCGCGCCGATGATTACCCGCGGACCTCCGCTCCTGGAGGTCCTCGGAGGCTCTCGACCCCATCGGCGAAAACACAAACATGCCCTTTCGGAGGTCCGTACGTTTTTTTTGATCAGCGTTGGATCCCCATGCCTGACGCGCGGAGCGCGGCCCAGGGGGGCCCGACGCCGATCGAAAAATCCGCGCCGAACTCCGAACGTGCATGTTTGGGTTTTCGTTATTCCAGTTCTTTTGTGGCCATGTAGGCCCAGAGGTCGTCCGGCTCCAGTTTGCACAACTGTCTGCCTCGGTTCTCGAGACGCGCCTTCCTTCTGCGCCATGGCCTCGGAGTCTCTCGCGTTGGCCGGCAAGGCGCGGAAAGCAGCGAAGCGCCAGCTCAAGGAATGGAGCGACAAGGGCGAGCTGGGTTTGGCAAACGGCCACGACGACGAGGATATGATCATGACGTATGTCCGCCTGAAGGCTGGCCTTCCCGCAGGTGAGCGGCTGACGCCCGCCATGATGCGCAGCCAGGACGCCTCCGCCAAGATGAGCACGTCCGTCGGCATCGCGTACTTGGCGCAGACCAAGGAGAAGTTGCCAGTTCTCCCGCCCAACGCGAACAAGTACCTCGTGGATGCTTCCTCGGTGCCCGACCTCCCCAGCAACCTGCCGGCGGACTCCATCTGGATGTTCGACCAAGCCATCCGCGACGACCCAAGTGTCAACAAACTGCTCTTGGGGACCAGCCTCCAGAAGGTGAAAACCAACGCGGGCACGACGAGGTCCTCAGGGCCATCGCCCCAATCTTGCCATCTTTGAAGCGCCCAGCCTTCGTTGAAGACCCCGGGTCATCCTCGAAAACCCCCTGCCGCGTTCGTGGCCCCCGGTGCCTCTTCTCAAACGCTTTCGATGATCCTGTGGAACCCCCCTGCTTTCTAAGAAGCGGCCCCTCTGCGAGCCGCCGGCGCCCCAACCCTCAGGTCCTTCCGCCTCGGTGGTCGGCCTGGCCAAGCGGCGCTGCCCGGGCCGCCAGCGCCTGGGGCACCGGAGATCGAGGACAAGCCGCAGGAGCAGGTTGCCCCGCCGCCTGCGCCAGGGAGGTGCCTGGCCGAGCGCCGGTCCGAGACGGAATTGACCGACGAGGAGGTGGCCGTTCGCCTCATCACGAAGACGGGGAAAGCCGGCCAGGAAAAACGGTATTATTCGGAGGACCCTTACAATACAGACACCGTGGAGAGATACTTGTCCGAGTTCGTGGAGCACCTCGTAAAGTTGGCGGAGAAGACGACCAAGGGCGAGGGCGGCGAGCTCCCGCCACCGCCCGGTTACGTCGTGAAGTTCATGGCGGGGGTGACGAAGGTGCTGATGCTGGGGCGGACGTATTCGCTCCTGAAGCACTTCGCCCCCCACTTCCGGAAGATCGAGGCGTCGTGGGGCGCGGCGGTCCCTCCGTTGACCCTGTGCGTGTGCAAGGTGGCCGACCAAAGCTTCTGCGATGTGACTATAGAGGGGGAAGAGCTGAAGGCCATGCAAACTGGCGTGTCCTGGGCTAGTTGGGAGGTGATGAAGGACTGCGAGCTCTTCGCAGATTACAAGACAGCGAGGAACAAGGCGCTGATGGAGAAGTTGCGGAAGGGCGACGGGGTGGACGCCAGCAAGCGGAGAGCGACCGTCGAGGTGCTCCTCGACCACGCTGGTGCGGACGAGAAGTTCGAGCTGACCGTGGCGGCGACTGCGCTGCAGGCCCCCTCGACCGCAAGCCTCCTGGCGTACCTCTTCGGGCTCCCCGACGAAAAGCAGAGGCAGCAGGCTTTCAACCACTGCGCGGCGTGGTTCCCTGAGAAGACAGACGTTGCGAATGTGATGAACTTCGCGCTGGTGCAGATTGATTTTCGCCAGTGGGACCCGGCCTCGTACCTGTCTGCGTCTCGGTTCCTCTGCGCATCGGGCATGGATCTGAGTCTCGTGAAGCACCCGACGTTGAGGCCGCTCATCCAGCTCTTGCAGAAGTGCCTGGACGCGCCCGGCGCGCAGAACACGCACGTCACGGAGCTCACCGACGGCATCTTCATGGAGCTGAGCGTCGCCAAGTGCGGCTTCATGGGGCACCAGGGCGGGGAGCCCCCCGTGCTGGTCGAGCCGCGTTGCGACTCCTACACGGCCCTTGTGAAAGCTTTCGGATCCACCCTGGCGAAGGCCACCTGGCCTTCGACACTCCCGGGGCCCTTTGGCCGATTTCCCTATTAATTGTGCGGTATCTGAGCAGGCCCAGCGCCTACAAGGAGAGGATCGAGGAGTCGAGGCGTCGATTCGGGTTTAAACGCCATAATATTTTTGATGATTTTCGTTTTTCATTGCGCAGCATAGTTTTTGTATGATTTTGTATTTCTGCGTTGATGAGCTTTTCCTGGTCTCGGTTTTCTGGTCAACAGCATATGTTTTGATGATTGCTCGTTTCCCTTCTCGACGCTGCGGCCGCGGGCAGGCGCCCGGGGGAGGAGGAGGAAGAGAAGGGGGGGAGGAGGAGGAGGAGGGGGGCGGGGGAGAAGGACGGAAAGGAGGAGCGGATGAGGGGGGGGAGGAGGAGGAGGATGGGAGGAGGAGGATGAGGAGGAGGAGGAGGGGAGGAGGAGGAGGAGGAGGAGGAGGAGGAGGAGGAGAGGAGGAGGGGGAGGAGGCGAGGAGGAGAGGAGGGAGCAGGAGGAGTGGAGGAGGAGGATGAGGAGGAGGAGGAGGAGGAGAAGGAGGAGGAGGAGGAGGAGAAAGAAAAGGAGGAGGAGGAGGGGGGGAGGTGTCCTTGGGTATCCTTGGGTATCCTTGGGTATCCTGGGGTATCCTGGGGTATCCTTGGGTCTCCTAGGGTCTCCTTGGGTCTCCTAGGGTATCCTTGGGTAGTCTTGGGTCGTCTTGGGTCGGCTTGGGTCTCTTTGGGTCTCCCTGGGTCTCCTTGGGTCTCCTTGGGTCTCCTTGGGTCTCCTTGGGTCTCCTTGGGTCTCCTGGGGTATCCTTGGGTCTCCTTGGGTCTCCTTGGGTCTCCTTGGGTCTCCTGGGGTATCCTTGGGTCTCCTTGGGTTTCCTTGGGTCTCCTTGGGTATCCTAGGGTATCCTTGGGTATCCTTGGGTAGTCTTGGGTAGTCTTGGGTCGGCTTGGGTCTCTTTGGGTCTCCTTGGGTCTCCTTGGGTCTCCTTGGGTCTCCTTGGGTCTCCTTGGGTCTCCTTGGGTCTCCTTGGGTCTCCTTGGGTCTCTTTGGGTCGCCTCGGGTCTCCTTGGGTCTCCTTGGGTATCCTTGGGTCTCCTTGGGTCTCCTTGGGTATCATTGAGTAGTCTTTGATGTATTAGGGTATCCTGGGGTCTCCTTGGGTAGTCTTGGGCATTCTTGGGTATCCTTTGGTAGTCTTTGGTACTCTTGGGGAGTCTTGGGTATCCTTGGGTATCCTTGGGTATTCTTGGGTATCCTTGGGTCGTCTAGGGTATTCTTGGGTATCCTTTGGTAGTCTTGGGTATCCTGGGGTATCGGTATCCTTTGGTATCCTTGGGTATCCGCGGCGTTTGTTCCCCCAGGCCAGTGGCCGGAGCAACTTCGTGTCCACCTTGAAGCAGTGGGCGGAGGTGAGCCCGCCCGGCCAGGCGGCGGGACCGCCCGCGGTGGAGCCAGCGGCGGCTGCGGGCGCGCCGCGCGCCGACCCGCATGAGCCTCCCGCGTGTGCGTCGGCATCCGGGGCAGCCGCTTCTGGGGCGAAAACAGGGGCGGCCTCCTCCGACGAGGTGAAGGTCGGCAGCTCCGTGACCGTTCGAGTTGCGAAGGCGGACTTGGTGAAAAAGTTCGGAGACCAGCCGGGCACCGTGGAGGGAGTGCTCGCCGGTGGTAAGAGGTTCAAGGTGCGCATGATGGGCGGCTCGGAGAATGGCAAAGTGCACCAGTTCACTCTGGGCCAGCTCGTGCTCCGGCCCGCGGTGGTGGCGCCGGCGGGCACGAAGCGCCCGCCCGACGCCGTCGACGCCGGCTCGGAGGCCAAGAAGCAGAAGGCGTTGGATGATTTCTTCGGTGACACCAGTGCATGTGAGAATTGATGTTGGCTAGGGCGAGGTATTTGGTGCCACAGTAGGGCCTTGGGACAATTCTTGTGCTTCCGAGAGAGGCGCTGCCGGCGGGCCGCAGCGGGCGAGCTGGCAGCATTTCGGGGCCGGGCGAACAGGGGGGGATGGGGAAGGGGGGGGTACGAAATTTGCTGCATGCAGCTGGTTTCGGCCTCACCGAGGGGCCCATTCCTCGATGCATGGACGCCTCCCGGCGCCGGGAGGCGCCGGGAAAATCAGCTACGTGAGCTGATTCTCAAACCCCCCCTTTGCTATCCCCCCCTTTCGCCCGACCCGAGCCATGCCGCCAGGAAATTGGATGCGCCGAAGCTGGCCGGCTTGGGCGGGAGATGAGTGCAAATGTGGCTCCGCGTGCTTCCAGCGCTCGGCCTTCGCGCCGCGCGGGCCCTTTGCGCGCGCATCCAGCGGATGTGAATTCACGCACGCGCTAAACCATTTTCCTGGCGGCATCTTATCCTTTTCCGAACCCCCCCGCGGTGGCCCGCCGGGCCGTTCGTGGAAACGGTATTCGTGGTGGTTCACGGTGACGCCGCTGGAGTGTACATCAGCACGGCCAGACCGACGCGGTTGGGCAGCGCGACAGACATCATTTTTGTCATCGTCGTCGTCGCTCCCGTCATCGTCGTCTTCGTCGTCGCAGGAACACGGCTGGGGCTTAATCGTCTGATGGGGGCGGGGCGCGGCAGGGGCCGAGTTGAGTCCCTGGGGCAGCTGTGTCCGAAAATCTGCAGCGGGCCGCCAAGGGGCGGTGCGCCCGAGCGGTTGGGGGGGAGGGGAGAGGCGAGGAAGGGGGGAAATGGGGGCGGAGAGGAGGGGGTGCAAGCCCTCGTCCGCGCACCCGGCCACCAGAAGGACTGCATCAGGCAGCGATGCTTGTGCTCTCTCGTTCGCTCTCCCTACTACTTTGCGCTATTGGAGCAGGCCCAGCGCGGGGAAGGAGAGGATCGAGGAGGCAAGGCGCCGATTCTGGTTCAAAACGCCATAATATGTTTGAGGATTTTAGTTTTTTTGTTTTGCAGCATAGTTTGTTTGAGGATTTTGTTATTCAGCGTTGATGAGGTTTTCATGTTTCGGTTTCCTGGTCAACAGCATATGTTTTGGGGATTGCTGTTGCCTTTCTCGACCTTGCGGCCGCGGGCAGGCGCCCAGGGGGGGGAGGGGGAGGGGGGGGGAGGGAGGAGGGGGAGGAGGAGGAGGAGGAGGAGGAGGAGGAGGAGGAGGAGGAGAAAAAGGGGGGAGGGAACATAAAGGAGGGGGAGGAGGAGAAAAAAAGGCGGAGGAGGCAGAGGAGGAGGAGAGGGAGGAGGAGGAGAAGGAGGAGGCGGAGAAGGAGGAGGACGAGGAGGAGCATGGGCGAGGAGGAGGAGGAGGAGGAGGAGGAGGAGGAGAAAAACAAAATGGGGGGGGGAGGAGGGGGAAAGAGGAGGAGGGGAAGAGGAGGAGGCGGAGGAGGCGGAGGATGAGGTGGTTTTTTTCGATCCGGCCGTGCGTGCAACGTTGGCCTTACCGGGCCAAAAACCACCAAAAGCGAGCAGGGTGCGACCCGCCGAGGTAGATCACGAAGAAAGCCCTGCACGGAAAAACGCGCCAGAACGCTATCGGAACGCTATCGGAACACTAAAGAGGACACGAAGGGTCATGCAAGGCTCCCATGAGTTGCCATGTAAGGTGGTTCTGTGGGTGGTGAACCATGTTGGCAAGTCCACAGTGATAAATGTCAGCCTATTTCAAGTGTGAGTCAAGAACCCCCCTGTCAGCCCATGAGTAACCAGAAATGGTAACCGTCGCTTCTTGAGGGCACTGCTGGAGGTCCTCTCGTGTGTACATCGCATACTTGGCTATCAGCATTCGTGAATCCCGCCGCTTATACCACACGGCAAACCATGCAAGACATGCAGTGTCAAGATAGACATGTGACCACAGAGAATGCACTTGTTACATATAAGTTAGCAACAGTGTGTGTATTATATTGTTTTTAGTAAAAACATATCAGAATGCTTCATCATATTTAGTGTTAAACAATTATAAACTTGCCAGCGTTAGCCCGAAATTATCCAAACAATATGGCGAACAAAAAATACCGTCGATCTGACAATGATCTGACGTCAGACCATTGTCAGATCGTAGATCTGACAATGGTCTGAAGATGGCCTGGCGTCAGGCATTGTCAGACATCATGCCTGACAATGGTCTGACGTCAGATCATTGTCAGATCGTTGTGTGTATTATGTGTTTAATTATATGTGTGTTTTGTGACATAATCTCTGATTTGACGGTCGTTTCCTTGTACATCTTCAAAAGTATGTGCATGACAGTAATGGATGTTTCGCATGTATATCCAAATCTGGCCATGCAATCATGAATCACAATTGTACGACAATGTGATGTGATCTCGCGCGCCAGCCTTGAGTGATCGACGGCGCGAGGGCCTCGGATCGGCTTCGGGGTGTCGCGCGGCGGCAATGGCGAAAGCCATGAAAGCTGCTGGCAAAGCTGGCGCCAAGCGAGCTGCTGCGGCCAAGCCGAAAGCAGGGGCCAAACGCGGCGTCAGAAAGGAAGTCGGGATAAATCTGTTTCTGAGAACCCTGGTCCGAGAAACCCTGGCCCGATGAATCTTGGTCCGAGAAATCTCGCGCAGGGACACCCCGATCCGAGAATCGATCGGCCTTGATTTGCTGACCACCCGATCGCAGGACTTCTTGAAGACGGGCGTGGCGGCGTCTGCTGGGAAGTGGCCTGGGCAGTAAAGTTCACCCATTCTCGCGTTCAGTCTATCTCAAAATCGCCCATGGTTTCCGTTTGCTTGGAAACAGGGCAATGGATTGCAAGACGCTGCTTGGGGACATGGCGTCGTTATTGGACCGCGTTCTCGGTGGTCGCCACCCCAGACTCGGCAACCCATTCACCCCCCCACCTCGCCCTCCCAGGGTAACACTCGCCAAATCAGGTCCTTTCAAACCTCATCCTCCTAAACCTGCCCGCGAATTCCCAATGCATCCAGACGGGGCCCATCCACGCCTCATCCTCCTCGAGCGCCCTCGTCGCCCCTCCTCCTGGTTCATGAACCTCCACCATATCCTCCTGGCGCTGCCTCTTTTGGCGCGTTTAACGTCGGCGGCTCGCTAGGTGGACCGACGAGCAGATGATTGAGGCCTGCAAGGGCAAAGACATCGAGCAGAAGATGGCCGTCTTTCGGACTGCATTTTTTTTTGATTTCGTGGGGAGGGGGGGGGGTGGGAAGGAGCGGGCGGCGAGTTGTTGAGCTGTCGTAGCGGCGTCGCGGTTGGCGCGCTGTCGCTCGGGGGTTGCAGTCGGGATTGGGGCCGACGCGAATCGCTGGTGCATTGTCCGCCAAGGGCGAAGGGGGGGCATTGAGATTAGACCGCTAACTGAAATAGTTGCCGCATCTCATTCAGTCTGCACGGGGACATCAAGAACGCTGGCTTGGTGAAGAAGCTCTTCACTGACAAGGAAGTCAGGCGTGCTCTTGCTTTTTTTCACTCAGAGTCACGTTTTTGGCTGGGGAGAGGACGGGCGCGCGCTGGGCATCTCGGCCCCCCATGCTTGAGAAACATTATGTTGTAATTGCTTCAGGGCTGGTAGAGCTCACGGGAGAACCCGACCCGACCGTTCCTTCCCATATTCGTCCGTGTTCGCATGTGCAGGGCAGGTATAGTCTTTGGCGGTGCGTTCGAAGTTTTCCACTGTGCGCACGTAGTTTCGGGGGTCAACAGGAGGTCCATCACTAGAGGCTTGATAGCTTTCAAACTACACATTGCTTTGCCCAGGGCGCTGTACGGCAGGTTCCAGACGGCGAGGAACCAGAACGAGGAGAGCCAGAAGCAGTGGGCGGCGGTCGAGGCTGGCCAGGTGAAGGGCATGAGCAAGTACGAGACGAAGACGAAGATGCTGGCGGCCTTCATCGTGGACCCATCCCTCGGCGAGCGCTACATGCAGGTGACGGTCTCGCTCAACTGGAGCGAGGACATGGCGCGGACCACGAAGTGGATGTCGAGGAAGCAGTTCTACGACATGTTCGGGGAGAGCGAGGCCGAGGAGATGGAGGCGAATGATCTCGTCAAGGATCATGTGTTTTTTGTTGATTGCGTTGTCTCCGTGTCGCGTCGGTCGTCGATGCGTAAGAACGTGCTCGCGCGAGTTGTAGGTAAGTGCTTCGCCCGCAGTGGCGATGTCAGGCGTGATGCCAACTGCCGCGGCGATTGACAGGTGCGAATTGGATCATGGAATTTGACATGTAGGTGTCGGATGGTCGTCTCTGATTGTAACTGATTGGTTTCGCCTCTGATTTTGCCGTGGTTGTAAGCGACAGTTGGCGTGTCTGATTGTGATGGACAGTTGGCGCCCTTGTGATTTGACATCGTGGTTGTCTGCCTGATGTCGTCTCTGATTGTGAATGACAATTGGCAGCAAAATGCGGCCCTAGACGCGGCCGAACCCAGACAACCCGAAGCGCAAGCAGTACGCCGTGAAGGAGGACGTTCACACCAAGCGGATCGGCCGCACGAAGACCTTGGCGGGCCAGCGCGGTGGCAACATGGAGGCAGAGGGTTTCGACGCGGCGATCTCGAACGTGGAGCGGTTCCAGATGCTGCAGGACAGGGCCGCTTACGGTGGCATAGAACCTCCTTCTCATCCTTCTCATTCTCCTCCTACTCCTTCTCCCCCGCCCTCGTATCGTCGCCCTCATTATGTGACTCTTTTCAAATTCCCTCCCCCCTCCTTCTCCTCGTCCCTCGTCTCCACACCCTCCCCTGCTGTGAATATTGACAATCACGTCGCGCCCGTAGCCTCAACCTGCTGCCTCCTCCTGCGTCTGCCATCCTTTCTGGCATGTTCTGACTTCACCCGAAGAAACGCTACCATCTCTGCCCCCCTCCTCCTCGCGCCAGGCCCCCTTC
>CAUYUJ010000891.1:189138-366638 GCA_963575745.1 Prorocentrum cordatum
TGAATTTCGAAGCTTCGCTCTTCGAGGTTCGATCTTCGATCCTTCGTCATCTCGTCGTCGTAATCGTCGTCCTCGTTCGTCGTCGTCGTTCCTCGTCGGCGTCGATTGTCGTCGTCGTCGTCGCTCGTTGTCGTCCTCGCCGTCGTCGTCGTGGTCGGCGTCGTCGTCGTCGATCGTCGTCGTCGCTAGTCGTCGTAGCTGGTAGCCGTCGTGGTCATCGTCCTCGTCGTCGTCGTCGTGGTCGTCGTTGCCCTCGTTGTCGCCGTCGTGGTCATCGTTCTCGTCGGCGTCGTCGTCGTCGTTGTCGTGAAACGCCCCACGTAGGAGGAGCAGAGAAGGGAGCAAGGAGAAATGAGCGCGGTGGAGGGAGGAGGGAGGACTGAACAGGAAGAGGAGGGAGCAGGCAGTGGTAGAAGGGATGAGGTAGTTCAGAAGTGGGAGCAGCAGAGTGGCGCAAGGGGAAAAGTCATTTGAGCGCAGGGAGGGATGGCATTGCGATAAAGTGAATCCGCAGCCGTTGCAGGTCTGCCCCCCGCCGCGCCCGCCCGCCTCCGCGACGGGAGCGGCCCAGGGCATGGAGCAGCCTGGCGCGACTGGAGCCGCGCAGGAACCTCTGCAGAAGTCTCCGCAGCAGCGGGGGCTGCCAGAGGAGGCCCCTGATGCAGTTCCGCATGGAATGGCAGATCCAGCACCGGCCTCCGCAGCAGCGGGGGGGGAGGTTGCAACGAAACTGCGGTCATTGTTTTCGTCGATGTCTGGTGCCCAGGAAAGCGTTTCGCAGAGCCTGCTGGTTGCTCAGGAATTGATGCAGAATGGCCTGATCGAAGATGCGCGGAAGTTAACGGCCGCCGCCAACCGCCTTGTAGTCATAACGGCTAAGGAGGCGGCTTGCGCAGCAGCGGGGGCATCCGTGGAGCCAGGCGCCGCCACAGTGGTAATCGAGCCTGGACAGGGTGGCTCCGATGACCCGAGACCGAGATCTCCCTGCACGACTAATTGGCGACAACGGCAGGCTCTGATCGCAGCACGCAAACTGCGTGAAAGCTCCTCCGCAGCAGCGGGGGCCCGCGTGATCAAGACTCTCGCCTTGACCTCGAAGGCTCGGTCGCCAGCGCTTCCTGTCCAAGAAGGCTTCCCAGAGGAAGGCCGCCCGCACTTCCCATCGGAAGAGCGCGGCCCGAGCCATTCCAAGCCTCTTGTGCCCCTGCTGTACGACGACGAAGACCAGGTGCAGGAGGGGCAGACAGAGGCGCGCGTGAATCTGGCTTTTGACTGCTTCTTACTGCGCGCATGGTGCGCCTAACTGTCGGAGTGGGTCGAAGCTGTTCAGGGAAGGCGCCGTAGGGGTCCGTCTTAGTCCCTCATACGAGCCTGGTTTGCACGACTTCACAATCACGACAAGATTTTCGGGGTTGATACATCATCGTCGTTTTAATGCGCCATAGTGGCTTCCTCGGGGAGGTCGCGCGCGAGTGCGTTGGGGCTCTCCTCTGGGTTCCCGAGCGCGTCGAGCAGTGCGAGGTGCTTCGCTGGCACTGCCACGGGAAGTTCCTGGTTCAGGCCTGGTCGGTGACCCTGGCAGCGGTGGCTCACAATCCGAAAGCAAAGGAAGGCAAACTCTCCATAGCAGTGGGGGGCGTGTTCTTCCGACACCAGACGAGCCTCGCGGGGCACCCGTGGCCCGAGAACTTCCGCAGCGGGCTGCGGAACCTGGTGTTGTGGAACCGAGTGCGCATTCTCGCTGGGATCTTTGACGCAGGCAGGGAGGATCTTTCGGAGCTGCTCAGAAGTTGCGGCGCGTCTGGTACAGGCGTACTCGGCTTGGCTTTGTGGTGTCCGACAAAAGGTTGTCACGTGACGCACCCGCTCTACATCGTGATTCTTGGCCCCGCTCAGGTTCGCGAGTGCCCTGCGGGCGGGCAGCCTGATCTGCCGCACTGGTTGAATCAGGATTCCCAGCCTCCGCAGCAGCGGAGGCTCCTCACCAGCCTGCAGTACCGCCAGTTGGATTGGGTGGCGCGTCCGACCTGGGTCAGGCTCAGGAGCAGGATACATATGACTGGCCGCACTTGCGCAGGGTGATCCACAAGGCCCAGGATGCGAACCGCCTCACGGAGAATTGCCACACATTGTTCGTTTTTGTAGAAGCCAAAATCAGGAAGTCTGGCAAAGGCGCCGCGGCCAGGAAGAAGGATCGGAAGCGGGAAGCCAAGTGGGAAAAACAGCGGGGAGAGTGGGCGGAGACAGAACCCGAAGCAACAGCCTCAGCAGCAGCGGTGGCGCACGGAGACCAGGAGGAGGCGGAGACAGAATCTGAAGCAGCAGCCTCCGCAGCAGCGGGGGCGCACGGAGCCCAGGAGGAGCTTGAGGGCGACGAGGCCCCGCTCTGGATCGACTCCTGCAGCCTCACGCCGCCCCAGGACGAACAGAGCACCCCTGACAGAGGTGAGAGGGAGGAGAAGAAGGAGAAGGAGATGATGATAGAAAATCAAAGAGTATCCAAGATGGAACATAGAATAGATGATCAGGGCAGAACCCAAAGAGGAAGGAAGCCCTTCGCAGAGCGGGGGGGCAGGCCTTCCACACGACTAGTGAATAGCGGGAGAGAGGAGAAAGACGTATGAGGAGAGTTGCCCTCGCAAGCACCGCAGGGGGCGCAGACGCTACAGACGACAGAGGGCAGGAGCAGTGGGGGCGCAGGCCCGCTCCACAGGACGCAGTGGGCGTGTTACTTCTGTGTACGCAGGGCGGGTGGGAGGGCGGTTTCACGCGCGCACGCCGCCCGCGCCCCCCCCCAACCACAGGTAGGATTGATGCTGAGGCCGAGGGCATGGCGCCCGCTCCTCCCAGGCCAGATGTGCCGTCCGCCAGGCATGCCGCCAATGATGCCACCACCGCCGCCATTTCCCCCGCGTGGAGGAGGACGCCGCGGGGCCCCCCCGCTGGAGGAGACGCCGCACCCTACGCCACCGCGGCTCGTCCCGAGGCAGCCGCCGCACCCTCCGCCGAAGCGGCTCCTGCCAAGAGAGTCGCAGACGCCCCGCCCTCTGGCGGCGCCGCTCGTCCCGAGGCCGCCGCCGCAGCCTCCCCCGCCGCAGCTCCTCTCCAGGGAGTCGCCGCTTCCTGCGGACACGTTTGCGTTCAACAGTGACGCGTTCGAGGCATTGTCGCGGCGCCGCAGCCCTTCAAGCGACTCCAGCTGACGGCGCGCGGCTGCGGAGACCTCCGCGGCAGCGGGGGTGGTCTCCGCAGGGGTGATCTCCGCAGCAGCGGGGGTTAGCATAATT
The DNA here is from genome assembly GCA_963575745.1 of Prorocentrum cordatum. Taxonomy (NCBI): domain Eukaryota; class Dinophyceae; order Prorocentrales; family Prorocentraceae; genus Prorocentrum; species Prorocentrum cordatum. The sequence continues at coordinate 192,426 of CAUYUJ010000891.1, forward strand.
AAGAGATCTGAGGCCCGGGCTCGGCGCGCGCGCGCGCGCGAGGAGGCAGGCGCTCGCATTGAGCGGCTGAAGAAATCGCGGTCGTTGTCGCCGTGCTCGTCGTCGTCGTTTGCTTTTTGCTGGGGGGGAAAGGGGGGCGAGCAAGAGGAGGAGGAGGAGGAGGGGTCCTGCAGGGGCCAGGACCGACACCGGGACCGGGACCGGGACCAGGGGGAGAGCGGGACCGGGACCGGGAGCGGGACAGGGACGGGGAGCCCTGGACGAGCAGCAGAACCGACCACGGGACCGGGACCGGGGCCGGGGCCGGGACCGGGACCGGGACCGGGAACGGGGGTGCTGGTCCCGGTCCTGGTCCCGTGGTCGGTCCTGCTGCCCGTCCTGGGCTCCCTGCCCCTGTCCCGCTCCATGTGTCGCCTCTTTGTCCCGCTCCCAATCTCTGCCGTGCCGTTTGGGTTCGAGATCGCCAGCCATGAGGGTTAGGAAGCCCGACACAAGGATCGGGCGATGCCGCGTCGGCGAGAAGAGGAATAGGAAACCCGACACAAGGACGGGACGATGCCGCGTCGGCGAGAAGAGGGGTTTTCGGAAACCGGACCACAGACCTCATTCGAGCAAGCGCGCTGGGGCGGCGGCTCGACCCACGGCAGCGTCGGCGGAGGCGGCCGCGCGGCCGCTAGCTCGGCGCAAGGCGAGCTCCAAGAAACAAACCCTCGCAGTAGCGGGGGCTGCTGTAGCCCTCGCAGCAGCGGGGGCTGCTGTCTTGGAGCGTGGTGGGTTGTGGGATGAGAAGACTGCTCGGAGGACAGGCGTGGAAGATGACGATGGGTTCGATCAGGCACTTTGGTACCGCGACCATTGGGGCAACTGGTACAAACTAGGGTCCAAGATGCCGCCAGTCGGCAGCTCCTGGCAAGAAGGCGCCGACCCCCTTCGCATGTAATTACGGGGCGGATGAACACGACAGTGCCCCCACATGGTTGATTGTACGGTCCTCAGGATGACCACGACATCCCGAGCGCACAAGGGGAACGCTCCTCCGCAGCAGCGGAGGGATGTCGCGAGAATTTCGCCGAGGGGGGGTGACCTCGGCGGAGGGGCGCACTCGCGCGCGCGCGGGGGAGCGCGGTTTCGCGCGTCGCGTGCGGCATCGCATGCGGTGTGGGGGAAAACACGACATCTGTGCTGTCACCTGTGTCCTGCTCTCTCCTTTGCTTCGCTTCCCCTTGCACTCCCTCCTGCAACCTCCCGCCCGTCATTATGTCTTTGTAGTGATCATCGCTTCCATACACGCAACTCTCACAGCGCCCCTTTCTCTCACAGATGGGTTCGGGGTGGGCAACCTTTCTCTCACACAGGGGGGGGCCGATGTATCAATGCTTCTCCTGTTCAGGCGGATGTGCGCGCATCGAAAAACTGAGAAGGCCGCGTCGACCCGCCGTTCGTCGCCTCTCTCTCTCTCTCTCTCTCTCTCTCTCTCTCTCTCATTCTCTCTCTCTCTCTCTCTCTCTCTCTCTGTCTCTCTCCCTCTATCTGCCTTTCCTCTCCTTCTCCTTTTGCTCAAGTGCGGGCAGGCCGCGGATCCGTGAGGCCCCTCCTTCTGTCCGCGCGCGCGACAGGCACTCGTGCTTTAAGCGGGGCCCCGCAGCAGCGGGGGCAACCGTCGCGGAGCATCTGTTTGGGAAGCTGCCCCCGCAGCAGCGGGGGCGCCTGGATAGATGTCCGAGGACATCAAGTCAGGTCCCCTGAATGATGCCGCCACGTTGCGCAGCCGCTATGCCTTGAAGGACTCCGAGGGCCAGCGGCTGAAGGCCAAAATTTCCTTGGAGGATATCTGCGTCCACCCGCAGAACAGAGGTGGGACGTGCCCCTCCGCTGCCAGAGTGGTTAATCTCCTGTGTGGCATTCTGAAAGACAGGTTCCTCTTGAACGAGGCGCAGCACGAAGCAGTGGTTGTTCAGGAACTCCCTGCGGGGAAGAAGGCCGATTACGAGCGCCTCCATGGCAGGCCGTACACGGCGCACGCGGACCACAACTTGCAGAAAACGAAGTCCGCGGAGGCTCTACGCTCGGCGTACACAAGCTTGTCAACGTTCAACTACGGGGCGCTGAGCCACTGCACCCTAACCCTTGGTCTGCTGAACCTCAAGCACGGCGCAGTGTGGGTCATTCCCGAAGACCACAAAGGATGTGGTTTGGAGGAGTTCCAGACAGGTACTGGTGGTTCCTGGGATATCCCAAAAATGCGTCACGCACCGAAGTTCACAGAACTCATGGACGTGCTCGATAACGGTTTGCTTTGCGAGGTGCTCTCGTGGGAAATTCACTTCGACGCCGTCTTCGCGCAAGGCCCCGCGATCATTTCCGCGGCCCTGAACGACCCACAGGGAAAAGGTGTGACCTCTCACGAAATCGAGGTCCTGACGTCCGTCGCTGATTTCGTCGTCACCGCAGCAGCGGCGGGCAAGAAAGCATCGTGCGGATCTGAGACAGGACACCCCGTGAATATCTCGTACGAAACTGTTCTCAAGGCTTGCGCGCAACGACATCCCGAGTACGCCAAGGCCAAATGGTTCGAGGACATGTTTACTTTCGTCATCAACGTGGGGGCCGCATCAGGGCAGCTCATACCGCAAATTCTAGATTATGATCGACGTTGGGTGGATCACAAAATACGTTCCCTGGCACCAGCCACCTGGAGCGTTCTCAACCAACTCCCCATAGATTGTCCCCATGTGAAGGTAGCCCTTGTCATGAGGGCGTACTCGCAAGAGCCGAGGTGCGGACAATGCCCCGCGCCGGAAACGGCTTGGGGACACAGCGAGGGCAACAGTCGGATACAGGAGCTCAATTCTTTGTTGGGGTATGTCCGTCGCATATTGGCCCCCGCAGCAGCGGAGGCCCACGGGGAGGAGAAGAGCGCGACTTTGACCGCGGGGGTGGTTCTGACTGCGACGGACACCTTCTACCAGGTGTACGTAAGGGTGAAGGCTACCAAACCTCGTCGGGATGCAGTTGTGGAGGCCGTGTGCGAGACAGTGCGTCCGTACTATGCTGAAGTACGCGAGGCCTGGCAGAAAATGGAAAAGAACGCACAGAAAGAGTTCCCGCCCCCTCCTGCGCCGTGGACCGACAAGTTGCCCGCGGCCCCCGAGAAACCCGCTGGCCCTCGCAGCAGCGGAGGTGGCGAGGGCTCTCGCCCGCAGCCAGTATTGATAGAGTTCAACGAAGAAGACAAGCCTCTGAACAGGCAGATGTCTGAAGTGTCCAAGCCCGTGAACAGCCTGATGGTGGTCCCAGTGAAATCGTGGCACGCTTCGGCTCCGTCTGGCAATCTCGACGCAGACAGGTGGCACCAAGCAAGCATCGCGGAAGTCATGACTGGCTTCCATCGTCACGCGGACACTTGCGCCCAACCCGTCCAGATGCAATATGACGTTCAAGCCAAGAGTGTCCATGTGGTGGCTACTGGGGACATCGCCGAGGGGAAACTGATGCTCTTCCCTTGCTGCCCCACCGCGAAGATTTTCCCGAAAGTCTCGAGCAATCCGCGGGCAGTGGAGGTGCTAGTCGGTGAGAAACGTCCGACTCCTGTCGAGAAAATGGAAACATATTGGGCACAACCTGATTTCAAATTACCAGAGCTGGAGCTCAATCCCGCGCCGCAGGAAGCGGCCTCCGCAGCAGCGGGGGCTGCGCAGGGCGAGGCGCCCGTGGGTCCGCAGCTCGACGAGGCGGCCCCCGCAGCAGCGGCGCCTGCACAGGGCGAGGCCGAACAGGAAGAGAATCCGTACCAGTTTAAGTTCGGAGGTACCGAGTCCTTGCACTTCTTTTGGGGAGTTGAGAGGATGACACCAGAAGAACTTGCCCGAGCCCAGCTAGTGCAGGGACAGGAGCACTGGAAGTTCAACGTTGCACTTCGACCACAAGAGTTCCAGACAATGACAAAGTGCCAGCCAGCCGCCCCCCTCCGCGTCTGCAGCGTGCTTGTCCCGTGCATGCACAACACGGTGCCGCTGGTGCGCGGAGATCGGCTGATGCTGCAGATCACAGAGGAGAAGAGGGCCACCGACACCCACAAGGAGAAGCAGGCATGGCAAAAGGAGCAGAAAGAGCAGGAGAAGAAACGGAAGAAGGACGCCGAGGAGGGACGGAAAACCCCCAAGAGCGGCAAGATGACAATCCCTGGCCAGGGGGCCCACTTCGCGTGATCCCGCCGCAGCAGCGGGGGGTGCGCGAAACGGAGCGGCAGATGACAGCGGTCGATGATCCACCCGTCGCAGCCCGCAGCCGCCAGCTGGAGGGGAGGAGGAAAAGGGCGGGGAGAGGAGGTCGAAGAGGGAGGGGGGAGGGGGGCAGCAGAAACAGCACCAGACAGGGGTGGGAGAGGTCACGCATCAGCCGCAGTAGCGTCGGTGGTACGTCAATTTTCATGGCGGCGCGGCGGCCGCTGAGAAATGGAGCAAGTGCGGGGGCCTGCAAATGCGGAAAATGTGAGTGCCTCTCGTCCCCTCCCCTCCTCTTCCTCCATGAGATCTCTCTGCTGGTGCATATCCCCTGCCAGGTCTCGTCCTGCTCCTCTCCCTCTATGTTCGTCCTGCCCTCCCCTCGCGCCTCGCCTCCGTCTCCGTCCCCCCTCGTCCGTTCCCGCCTCCCTCCCGTGTCCTGTTTTCCTCTCTCCGTGCTCATCGTCCTGCTCATCGTCCTGCCGTCCTGTTCGCGGGACGCTCTGTGGGACAGGGGGGCGGTCGAAGCACACAAGGCCGACCCCCTCTGTGACAGAGGGGGTGGGGTCGTGCGTTTCCGCGCGCCCTCCTCTGTGAAACAGGGGTGGTCGTTCGATCAGGGCGCCCCCCCCCCCCTGTGGGACAGAGGGTCGGTCAGAGCACACAAGGCCCCCCCTCAAGGGGCAGAGGGGCGGTCAAGGGACAGGGAAGGCAGCTGTGCTCGTTCGGAGAGAAGGAGGGGGATGGGTTGGATGAGATGGAAAGAATCTCGTGGAGGGAGCACGATGCGGATGAGGAGTAGGAGGATCTGTTCGAGACGAGGAGTCCGCCTTCCATAGCCGTTTTCAGGCGGTTCACTTTTGAGGGGGGGCGACACTTAGGACGCGCGCGCCTACGCAGCAGCGGGGGTTTGCGCACGGCGGCATGAAACGCAAGGCAGAGGACGCATGGCGGGAGGTCGCTGTCGGGAAAGCAGCGCGCCAAGATGGCGCGAGCATGGGGGTGCTCTGCGTGACGGGCGGGCTGTGCCGAAGTCACGAGGGAGCGGCGGGATTTGCTCTGGAATGCGAGGAGCGCTGTGTTGTCTTGGGCGGCGAGATGAGCAATGAAGTCTTCGTGCCCGTCGGAAAGCACCGCCTGTGGATGCTCAAAGTGGTCGGTGGCCACAGTGCCGTGAAGGGCGCCTTGAACGAAACAAACTTGTTAGAACAATTGTATGAGAAGCTTCGCGCTGGAGAAGGATACAACGTGGATGAAGCGGCGACTCCTGTGAAAGAGGCCCCCGCAGCAGCGGGGGTTGCAGCAGGGTCTCCCGCAGCAGCGGGAGAAAAAGGTCGGGATCCCATGGCGGATCTCCTCGGCACCGTCAAGGCCGCATCGAAAGCGAAGAAAACCCCTGAGAAACAGAAAGGGTTTCCTCGAGGCACGCTCTGCAGAGTAACCATGCCGATGTCTCCTAAGCCAGATGAGGCCGACACGAAAGAGATTTGTGTGTATGAGAACAAATATGGGCAACTACTCGTTCATAGTCAGGACCTGCCTTGGCTTCTGCATTACCTGTACGAGGAGAGCCAGGGCAAAAGCGTCCCCGAACCCAACGACGACGACGAGGACGACGCTTTGGACGAGAAGCGCCCGTGGACCACCAGGTGGTGCCCGTCTGGGATGTGGACACTGGAGGTCAAAGGAGGGCCAATGGCAGGCCGAACACGGGCCTCCAGGATTCAGGATCTGAATGAGGAGAAATGGTCCACAGGCGTGGCGTTGACGGAAGTGACGACGCCCTTGAAACAGTCCACCCGTGCGCAGCAAAAGCAGGTTCTTCTAGCGTTCTTGGAGGACGTGGTCCAGAAAGCCATCAAACAGGACACACAGCAGTGATGCCCTCGTTATCCGCTCGCTGGCGCGCGCCGCAGCAGCGGCGCGCTGACCGCTACAACGGCTTTTTTTGTGCAAACAGACTCGGTGCATGCGCCGCACCAGCGGCGCGCTGACCGCTGAGGTGGATGCCTGCGGGTTCCTGTCGACTGGACAGGGGTTAGGGCACGCGCGGGGGATCGCGAGCCTGCGGCTCTCCAGCGCTCGCGCGCTAGAGGACAAAAAGGAACTCGCGGAATCTGGCGAGGACGGGGCGGAGGGGTTGGGACCAGTAGGATGGGGGGGGGAGGAGGAGGAGGAGGAGGAGGAGAAGGAGGAGCAACAGCAGCAGCAACATCACACTAGCAGCACCGACAGGAGGATCATTGCGAGGATGCGGCCGTTTGCTTGCCCTGCGGCGCTGGGCTCGAGACAAGAGGGCGGCCGCGTGTGCGCGCGCATGGCTTCCGCATCGTGGCCGCCGCAGCCGCTCCGCCCCCAGACCCAGGCGACGCTCGCCCTGCAAACGCGCCTCTGCGGGTCGGGCACGACCGCGAGGTCAACGAATGTGGAGTTTTTATAGCAACACGACAAAACTAAAGACCCCGACAGAGTGCTCATGAATCCACGGAAACTACAGAGACCAATATTCGGATTCGGGTAATTACGTTATGCGCCGCAGCAGCGGCGCGGCTTGCCATTATGAATATGGCAAACGCACATGGAAGAATATTCATTTATGCTCGCAGTGGCCGTGGAGAAGCGACCACAAGAAGTGGTTAGGTTTTGGAGTCCGATGAGAAGTAGGAGGATTTGTTCGAGACGAGGAGTCCGCTTTCCATAGCCGTTTTCAGGCGGATCACCAGTGAGGGGAGTTGACACCTAGAACGCGGGCGCCTTCGCAGCAGCGAGGGCTTGCGCGCGGCGGCATGAAACGCAAGGCATCGGAAACATGGCGGGATGTCGTTATCGGGAAAGCAGCGCGCCAAGATGACGCGAGCATGGGGGTGCTCTGCGCGACGGGCGGACTGTGCCGAAGTCACGAGGGAACATCGGGATTTGCTCTGGAATTTGAGGAGCGCTATGTTCCCTTTGGCGGCGAGGAAAACCTAGAAGCCTTCGTGCCCGTCGGAAAGCACCGCCTGTGCATGCTCAAGGTGGTCCGTGGTCTCAGTGCCGTGAAGGGCGCCTTGAACGAAACGACAATGTTAGAGCAAGTGCTTGGGAAGCTTCGCGTCGGAGAAGGAGGCAACGTGGATGAAGCGTCGACTCCTGTGAAAAAAAACGCTTCCGCAGCAGCGGGGGTTGCAGCAGGATCTCCCGCAGCAGCGGGAGAAAAAGGTCGGGATCCCATGGCGGATCTCCTCGGAACCGTGAAGGGCGCATCGAAAGCGAAGCAGGTGGCGGCGCGTCGCCAACCATAGAAAACCCCTGAGAAACAGAAAATATTGTCTCGAGGCACGCTCTGCCTCTCGCTCCGTGCGGTCGTCTTGGGCGGCGTCGGGCCTCCGCTGACTGATTACATGATGCATATATGTATATATTGTGTATGTATGGTGTGTCGACGTATATGTATGTACATACGTATATGTGTGTATTATATATATATGTATGTATATATAACACGGTCGCAGGGGCGTGGCCCGCGGCCCAGGGCGGGGCCCGAGACTCTGGGACAGGACATAGGGCCTCATCATCGTAGGATGCTCATCATTCTCATCATCGCCATGATGGGGGGGGAGGAGGGGACAGCTACCAGCTGCGCGCTGGCGCCACCGCCGCTCCCCCGCGCCCGCTGGCGCATCCGCAGTGCGGCTGCGGGAGGGGCTGCGCCTCAATTCCTGCAGAGGCGGCCTGCAGGGATGTTGCACTTTTGGCGTCTAGTACAAACGCCCGAGCGGCCCGCTTTTTTTTGGGGGGGGCTCTTGCTTCACGGTGGAAGAGGAGACTATCATCATCCCCCGTGCCGCGTTCGCCTTCCCTCGACGACGATGTCGACGACTTCCTACATTCTGGCCTTGTTTTCTGGGGAGTGTTCTCGGAGTCGTTCGGGGCGTTCGTTCGTGTGCGCATGCTTCTGAGTTTTCTGCGCGTCGTTCGGGCCGCTCGTCCTGGTGTGAGTCGTTCGGGCCCCTCCTCACCAGCCCATCTCACAGCAGCAACCCTCGCGAAGCATGCCGACGGTCGTGTTTTTTCAGGCGTGTGTCCGCTGGTCCCCGCATATCTCCCTTGTTCCTCGTTCCTCCCGCCCCCTTGTACATCCTCCTTGTGGGGGGATGCGGCCGTTTGCTTGCCCTGCAGCGCTGGGCTCGAGACCAGAGGGCGGCCGCGTGTGCGCGCGCATGGCTTCGGCATCATGGCAGCCGCAGCCGCTCCGCCTCCAGACCCAGGAGACGCTCGCCCTGCAAACGCGCCTCTGCGAGTCGGGCACGACCGCGAGGCCAACGAATTTGTGGAGTTTTGGTACCAAGAAGACAAAAAGAAAGACCCCGACTTCGTGCTCATGAACCCACGGAAACTAAAGGGGACAATATTCGGATTCGGGTACGTTATGCGCCGCAGCAGCGGCGCGGCTTGCCATTATGACTCTGGCAGACGCATGTGTAAGAAGATTCATTTCTGCTCGCAGTGGCCGTGTCCCAGCGACCATCGTCTGGCGGACGGTTCCGTGGACTACAATAAGTGGTCAGACTTGCAAGCGCCCTGGCATTTAGTGCAATGCGCGGGCGGGTGGCCCGCAGGAGCGGGAGCCCCCGCAGCAGCGGAGGCGCCGGCCGAGGCGTGCGAGGCCCCTGCTGAAGCGGCAGCGGAGCCGTCGGTGGGCCCTGCTGAAGGCCCCGCAGCAGCGGGGCCGTCAGCGGAGGCGTGCGTGGCCCCTGCTGAAGTGGCAGCGGAGCCGTATGTGGGCTCTTCTGACGGCCCCGCAGCAGCGGGTGCGTCAGCGGAAGCGTGCGTGCCTCCTCCTGAAGTGGCGGCGGCGCCGTGCGCGTGCCCTTCTGCAGAGCCCGCCACAGCGGAGGCGTCCGTAGGTCCTGCTGGCGCGCCTGGCGCCGACGCAATCGCCGAGGCCGCTTCCGCAGTGGAGTCTGTCTTGAAGGACTCCGCGGCAACAGCAGCTCTCTCAGCAAAGGAGGTTGCCCCTGTCGCTTTCCCCCAACCCGCCCCGCTTGCTGTTCGCGACGTAGCGGAACCCGTGCTTCCAGGGGCGGAAGTTGCGGCAGTTACCGCCTGTGAACAGACAGCCGCGACAGCAGGCGCTGCGGTTGCCCCTGCAGGCGCCCCCGCAGCAGCGGGGGCGCCTGCAGGGGCACTTTCAGAACAAGGCCAGAGGTGCTTCGAGAAATTGATGAAGCTGTCGCGCAGTATTCGCGGAAGGCCGGGGGGAGGCCGAGAGTGGATAGGATATTCTGCTTTCGTAATCTTTGCGCTGTTGCGGAAGGTGCGCGTCTACGTGTGGGAAGGACGCAACAGAGTCGACCTTTGCAAAGCTGTCTTGCCGCCGTGGAAACTAGAGGAGTTAACCCGCGAGCCTGCGGTGGACGCGATCGCGTGTTGCGCCGTCCCCCGAGACTCGGGGCCACCGGACTGGGCCCCCGTGTCGGAGGAGTATCCTTTGTTTCGATGCAATCATTTTATCGCAGGCGTCTCCACCGACTTTGTGGATTTCACGGGAGATGCTTCGACGGTGGACGGTTTCTATTCGGCTCTCGGTGTGTTCGTCGTGTCCACAGTCGCAGACGGGGACTGCGGTTTGGATTGCATGTTGCAGATGACCCAGGAGGTTTCCACGCGAGAGTCTCGCAGGGAGCTCCGCCAGGACAGTTGCTCTCTCCGACCACCCTGATCCTTCGCTTCCATTCTGTGGCAACTCATGGGAGCCTTGTATGTCTTGTTATTCTGGGCTTTATTGTGTTTTAGCGTTCCGATAGTGTTCGTTAGCGTTCCCTGCCTGTGGTGCTCAGTATTATCCTCTCTTCTTCCTCCTCCGTCCTCTGAGGCATCTTGGTGTCATTTGGTTGGCTGGACAGCGCGCGGTCATGCTCAAGAAAGAGAAGGAACGCCATCATCATCATCATCATCATCATCATCATCATCAACAACGTCATCATCATCAGCATTATCATCATCATCATATATGCTCCTGGAGGTCCCCGGAGGCTCTCGACCCCATCTCGGACATTTGATTTCGCGCGGATCTCCGCTCCTGGAGGTCTTCGGAGGTTCTCGACCCCATCATCCACATTGGTTTCGCCGCCTCTAAGTCGCAGATTTGTGAGGTGTGCAAATTCGAGGAGCATCCCTATGCCCCTTCTTAGCCTCGTGGCGTCCTGGCTTCCCCATGCAATGGGCATTCATGGCTGGTGGGCTCCCTGGGAGGAGCGGAAGACTTCGCCCCTCTCCTCCTCTCCTCTTGTCAGTCGTCTGTCGTCGTCTGTCCGTCTGTGTCTGGTGGCTGAGCGCGGTGCTCGCCAGAAGAGGCGGTGCGTGCACTCGCCACCACCCTGGTACCCTGGTAGGGCGAAAGGGCTCAAGAGCAGCGTGAAAAAGTTCCATCTTACAGCTCCCCCCTCCTGGTGTTTAGCCTTCCTCTTCTCCTATACTCTTCCGCTTCTCGCCCCTGGACTCCCTCGGAGGCTCTCGATCCCATCTTCGATGTTGATTTCGCACGGGCCTCCGCTCCTGCAGGAGGTCGTCGGAGGCTCTCGACCCCATCTGCGACGGTGATTTCGTGCGGATCTCCGCTCGTGGAGGTCCCCGGAGGCTCTCGACCCCATCTCGGACAATTGATTTCGCGAAGATCTCCGCTCCTGGAGGGCTTCGGAGGCTCTCGACACCATCTTCGATGTTGATTTCGCGCGGATATCCGTTCTTGGAGGTCCTCCTGGGCTCTCGACCCCATCTTCGACGTTGATTTCGTGTGGATCTCGGCTCGTGAAGGTCGTCGGAGGTTCTCGACCGCATCTGCGACGGTGATTTCGCGCGAATCCCCGCCCCTGGAGGTCTTCGGAGGCTCTCGACCCCATACGTGTATGCGACGTCTCCTGGACGTCACCGGAAGCTCTCGACCCCGTCCTCGATGTGGATTTCTTGCGGATACCCGCTCCTGGAGGTCTGCAGAGGCTCTCGACCCCATCTTCGAAATTGATTTCTTGCTCCCACGTCGTACGCTCTGCACGAGGACGCGAGCGAGTTGGCGTCCGCCATTCGCTTCTCCGTCTCACGTTTCGGCGCAGCCCTGCTGTAGTGGTATGCAATCTGCGAGGTCGGGGGCATTCATCTTTGCTATGGGGGGAGAGGGGGGACAAAACACTTTGGTTCGAGCGATCCCCACCGAAACCTTCGCCGACGCCCTCCTCGTCGCCCCCGTCCTCGCGGAAAGAAGGAGGAGGCGGAGGAGGCGGAGGAGGAGGAGGAGGAGGAGGAGGAGGACGAGGAGGTCCGGCGGGGCCGCTGTAACAGCAGCGCGCGCAGCGTGTGGCCGCGGAGGGCGTGAGGATGGTTGGCGCCCTATGCGCTGGGTGCGCCATGTCGCGGTCGGCCGCTCGTGCGTCGGTGCCCTAGGAGTGGTACCCTGTGGTCGGTGCCCTGTGGCAACAGGGTGTCTGGCGGCCGCTGTATGCAGGGTTGGGGTGGCTGGGAGGTCTGTTCATGAAATCTATCAATTGCATTCAGGTAAGGGGTTGCTTCGCCTCCCCACTGCAGAATAGCGCCAACGCGGAGCGTCAACTTCGAGAGTCAACTTCGATGGGAGCGTCAATGGGGAGCGTCAACTTCGAGAGTCAACTTCGATGGAAGCGTCGATGGGGAGCGTCAACTTCGAGAGTCAACTTCGATGGGAGCGTCAATGGGGAGCGTCAACTTCGAGAGTCAACTTCGATGGGAGCGTCAATGGGGAGCGTCATTTTCGAGAGTCGACTTCGATGGGAGCGTCAATGGGGAGCGTCAACTTCGAGAGTCAACTTCGATGGGAATCTTCGAGAGTCAACTTCGATGGGAGCGTCAATGGGGGGCATCAACGCGGGGAGTCAACTTCGATGGGACTGTCAATGGGGAGCGTCAACGCAGAGAGTCAACTTCAATGGGGGCGTCAATGGGGAGCGTCAACGCGCCAATCCAGAGTCATAGGAAGAGGGTCAGGGGATCGGACTTGTATCTGTAGCCATTGTGGCCCAAACAAGCGTGATTTGTGCTCAAGTTTTTCGGCGGCGCGCCGAGGGGGGTGGGTGGAGGGGGGGAGGTTTCTTAGAAAGCAGGGTGTTTCTCAGAGGCCCCTTCCCGAGGGCTTCTTAGAAGGCACCCGAGGGTTTCTGAAAAGCACCATGGTTTCTAAGAAGCCTCCCCCCCTCCCCGTACCCCCCTCGGCGCGCCGCCGAGTTTTGACCAGCCGCTTGGCCGTAGTCGCCAGGTGGGGTGTTGATACGCATTGGACGCATGGCTTTGCTTGCCACGCTCGTGTCCCGGGCACGCTCTGCCGTCGGAGCCTTGGTTGAAAGGCTCCAAGGGGGTAGCCCAGATGATCAGAATGAAGCTGTTGTCCAGAAGGCTCAGAGTTTGTTGGCGGCTTTGGATGACGATTTCGACACCCCTGGGAAGCGCGGCCGCAAACGGCTTGCTGGGGAGGCGTTTGAGCAAAGTTTGAAGAGATCTTTGAAGCATCAGAAATCCCAAAGGGCACGCGCCGAGAATTCGTTATTGCTCATGCAGGGCGACCGTGTCTCCAATTGCATACAACCCATATGGTTTGTCCGAGTCCTGATGGCTCCCCCATCCATCCCTGCCCAGTCATTGTCGTCACTGTGCCGCGACTTTGGTATGAAAGAAGCCAAGCGTATATCGAAGTACACAGTCAGCAAAACCAGAGATGCGTTTTGCGAGATATTAAAAACAATGAACAAGACTCAAATCCACAACTTGGTCAAATCAGAGGGCGGCCCTGGCGCAACAGTCATGATCCGGCACACGCACGACGAAGCTCTCATGAGGATGAAGAGCTACGCCTCGGAGACCTCTGCCACTTACGACATCCCAGGCAACCTTTGCCGGGGGCGTTCAAGTAAGGTCCAAAACCATGTGGTGAGCGTGTCCTGCCATGGTCATGCCACGCCCGTGCTGTGCGAACTCCAGGCTTTGCATCGAAAAGATGCTGCGTCAATTTCCACCTCACTTCTGAGCACGATCATGCCGGTTGTGCGGACCTGCGCGGGGGCCTGGCCCAGCGGGCGCGTTCGGATTGTGTACATTTTGATGGGGGATGGAATTGGCACCAATGGCGCGGCGGCTCGCCGTGTATACCAGTATTTTTGTCAACACCATCAAGATATGAATATTCAATTATTCATGGTGCTGTTCAAATGTTCCTCTCGGGCCGGGCGAAAGGGGGGGATTGGGAAAGGGGGGGTTACGAAATTTGCTGCATGCAGCTGGTTTCGGCCTCACCGAGGGGCCCATTCCTCGATACATGGCCGCCTCCGGCGCCGGGTGGCGCCGGGAGAATCAGCTACGTGAGCTGATTCTCAAACCCCCCCTTTGCTATCCCCCCCTTTCGCCCGACCCGATCCTCGCATCAGAGCAACCTCGTGGTCAATGTGGCTATCGCAGGCAAACTAGGGGGCAACCCCGAAAGGAACGACCCGTTGACAGGGACATGCGTGCGGCTATTCCGGTATCTCCTGACAGATTATTTGGAAGAGTTCGCGTCTGCTCTGCGACGTTACATCGTGGATCGGCTGGTCGTCGCCCCAGCCGACGACGTTGTCGACGACGTAGCGCGGGGAAAGGAAAGCAACCGAAGGCTCCAACAGCTGTACGGCAAGCGTGCCCTGCCAGACGATGTGCTCGAGTTTTTCAATACTGGCATTGGCGCTTTCAGGACTGCTGCGCGCCCTGGGGCGAGCGAGGCGGATATCCGCCGCAGGGCGTACGATCTCTTGTACAAGCACTTGTTCAAACTCGAGAGCAAGCCGATCGTCACAAGGTTCTGGCTGTTCACGGACGCAGTGTTCACACTTCTTCGGTTCGTGTTGCTGGGGTTGCCAGCTGACAAAATATTTACGTTGAGCATGACCAAGCCTCAAGAGGAGAATCAAAAGCGTCTGACGTCTGTCAAGAATTTCTTTTCCCAGGAGGACTGCGGCCGCCTGCTGCGCAAGGCGAGCTTGTGCTTGCGCCTGACGCAACACGCCACGTCGATTACGGGGCAGACAAAGAAGAGCATTGAGGAGCACCGAAAGCCTCTCCTGCTGCGGTTGGCGCAGGGGGACGTGCAAGCTGCCACTTCCCGCGACTTGCAGGTGATGATTCCCCTGCTGGGCCACGACCCAGCGTTAGATATTGCCGACGCGTTGTATGGACTGCTGCTGACGCAGGGACACATAGTGGCCCGCTTTAGCCAATACGCAGAATACCCTTTGCGTCTGTGGAAGATCGTGCGCGAATTCAACTCTGAGTTCTACAGCCTTAATCTGGAGGTCACGCGATTCCTTCTGCAGCCCGAGAGTCGTCTCGATGCAGGTTTCTCGTTGCGCTTGCGGCGCGAGGCTCTGCGTGGCCGCTCGGAGGCCGAAGCTCAGTCGTGGCTGCTGTCAGACGCCATCCAGACAGAGCTGAAAGACTTCTTCTTCGCCTGCGACGGCAACAGCCTGGACGCTGAGCGCGCCCACAGTGCAGTGAAGAGAAACGAGACGTCGCGCTCGAGCGGCCTGGCAAAGTGCAGTCGCAACGGCATCCTGCAGAGGGTTCACGTCAACAGGCAGCGCACCGTCTGCGAGTCCATCGATGTCATCAAGCAGGCCGAGAAGGATAAGTTCATGAACGCCCCGGCTCTGGCGAAACAGCGAGCCCCCGAACTCTTCAAGCGCCCCCGCGGGAAGCTGCACTGGGAGCGGGGCATCACGGACGCCGAGGCCAGCGCGACTGTGCAGCCCGCAGACAAACAGCGGCAAAACGAGTACATGCGGGATCACGGCGAGGCGCTGGAGGCCGAGGCCGCCGAGGTGCGCAGGCGGGCGGAGGCATTGCTCGCCCGTTTGCAGAACGAGGCCCCTGTCATGCCTGTGACAAACTCGCAGTGGCTCCAGTGGCTCCAAGACAACGACTCTACCTTCCGCGAGCACCTGGCCAACGCGACAGCGCAGAGGAGGCCGCTGAACGCGCGAGTTGCGCCGTGGGCTGACGTGCCAGATGGCCCGCGTCTGCTGCCCCAGCGCACGGTCGAAACGGGGTGTGCTTGGAGTCGCTTGCTTGCCTCGCAGCCTCCTGGAGTGTACTGCTTGGACACAGGAGACCAGAAGTGCACTTTCTTCGCCTTCTCTATTTGGCAGGAAGCGTGGGCAATCTTCCTTCCGAGGCAGGGCAGGTCGATGACGCTCAACGTGAAGGCTGGCTTCGTCAGCGCATTCGGGCCAGCCGTCGCGCTGCTGGAGGCACGCGGCGTGTCCGTGCGCAACGAAGGGTGTGAGCTGACTCGGCTCCGCGCGAGCGTCGTCAAAGTGTCCGCCGACGAGGTCGAGCTGCGGGTCGACGAGCAGGCGGCCGT
The DNA here is from genome assembly GCA_963575745.1 of Prorocentrum cordatum. Lineage (NCBI taxonomy): Eukaryota > Dinophyceae > Prorocentrales > Prorocentraceae > Prorocentrum > Prorocentrum cordatum. Next base: position 208,041 of record CAUYUJ010000891.1, read on the forward strand.
CGATCGAGCACCCGCCCGGCGCGGCAAAGGATTCGCCCGAGGCGAAGGCTGGCGCCGAGGACGGCGACGACGACGAAGTGGTCTGGGCCAGTGACGCGAGCGACGTGGCCAGCGCGTGCTCCGACCCAGAGTCAGCCGCCGAAGACCTCGCCGAGGAGTCGTCCAGCTCCTCGTCGTCGAGTTCGTCGTCTTCGTCGTCCTCCTCCTCTTCCGATTCCGAAGAGGACGGGGGTGGGGCGGGCGCGCCGGCGCACGCGAAGGACACCTTCACAGCGTGGCGCAACTTGTACTTTACGCTACAGAACCACGATGATTACCCGAACGCGAAAATCAAGATCCTCTCGACCTGGTGCAAAGACGTGGACGACGGCGGAATGGGCACTCGACATATGAGCAAGACATTGAAGACGAAGCCGTACGACGGGGCCGCGGACATCCCGGTGAACACATACGCTTGCCTCCGAGCGTGGATGATATGGCGCTTCCAGCAGCACGGATTTGCGGCGGCGCACCCGAGCCGCGCCGAGTTCCTCGCGTCGGAGGTCGCCTCCCTCCGCAAGGATATCGAAGCGATGGGGCACGGAGGGAGCACAGGGAATGCAAAGGCAGATTCCCTCGTGCGCAAATGGGCGCGTGATGCGATTCCGATCGCCTGAAAAAAGGAGCAGAAGGAAGAGGAGGAACACTATCGGAACGCTATCGGAACACTATCGCAACACTATCCGAGGGGGAAACAGCGGATTCCGACGGATGTCGGGAACCGTACGTTTTTCGCGCGATTTCTGCTCCGATAGCGTTCCGATAGCGTTCCGATAGCGTTCCGATAGCGTTCCGATAGTGTTCCGATAGTGTGCCCGTGGCGATCCTTCCCCGCCCGCCTCGCTCTCGCTGGCGTTTCCTGCCAGTGTTCGGCTGTGCCGCCGCCGTGGACGGCCCTGCGAGTGGAAGGGAGACGCCTGGGGGTGGAGAAGGAGGCGGCGGCGGAGGAGCAGGAGGAGGAGGAGGAGAGGAGGAGGAGGAGGAGGAGCAGGAGGAGGAGGAGGAGGAGGAGGAGGAGGAGGAGGGAGGCGGAGGAGGAGGAGGAGGCGGCGGAGGAGGGGGAGGAGGAGGAGGAGGCGGAGGAGGAGGAAGAGGAGGAGCAGGAGGAGGAGGAGGAGGAGGAGGAGGAGGAGGAGGGCGAGCGGGAGACGGACGAGAAGCGTCGGCAGGAGCGGCCGCGTGGTTTGGGCCTTTGCTGGTGTGAAGAGGAGCAGCAGCCAGAGAGAGAGACGCTGGTGTGAAGATCCCCGGAGGCTCTCGCCCCCGGATTGCCGCTCCTGGAGATCCCCGGAGGCTCTCGACCTCATGCGCGCCGATGATTACCCGCGGACCTCCGCTCCTGGAGGTCCTCGGAGGCTCTCGACCCCATCGGCGAAAACACAAACATGCCCTTTCGGAGGTCCGTACGTTTTTTTTATCAGCGTTGGATCCCCATGCCTGACGCGCGGAGCGCGGCCCAGGGGGGCCCGACGCCGATCGAAAAATCCGCGCCGAACTCCGAACGTGCATGTTTGGGTTTTCGTTATTCCAGTTCTTTTGTGGCCATGTAGGCCCAGAGGTCGTCCGGCTCCAGTTTGCACAACTGTCTGCCTCGGTTCTCGAGGCGCCTCATGCGCGCCGATGATTACCCGCGGACCTCCGCTCCTGGAGGTCCTCGGAGGCTCTCGACCCCATCGGCGAAAACACAAACATGCCCTTTCGGAGGTCCGTACGTTTTTTTTGATCAGCGTTGGATCCCCATGCCTGACGCGCGGAGCGCGGCCCAGGGGGGCCCGACGCCGATCGAAAAATCCGCGCCGAACTCCGAACGTGCATGTTTGGGTTTTCGTTATTCCAGTTCTTTTGTGGCCATGTAGGCCCAGAGGTCGTCCGGCTCCAGTTTGCACAACTGTCTGCCTCGGTTCTCGAGGCGCGCCTTCCTTCTGCGCCATGGCCTCGGAGTCTCTCGTGTTGGCCGGCAAGGCGCGGAAAGCAGCGAAGCGCCAGCTCAAGGAATGGAGCGACAAGGGCGAGCTGGGTTTGGCAAACGGCCACGACGACGAGGATATGATCATGACGTATGTCCGCCTGAAGGCTGGCCTTCCCGCAGGTGAGCGGCTGACGCCCGCCATGATGCGCAGCCAGGACGCCTCCGCCAAGATGAGCACGTCCGTCGGCATCACGTACTTGGCGCAGACCAAGGAGAAGTTGCCAGTTCTCCCGCCCAACGCGAACAAGTACCTCGTGGATGCTTCCTCGGTGCCCGACCTCCCCAGCAACCTGCCGGCGGACTCCATCTGGATGTTCGACCAAGCCATCCGCGACGACCCAAGTGTCAACAAACTGCTCTTGGGGACCGGCCTCCAGAAGGTGAAAACCAACGCGGGCACGACGAGGTCCTCAGGGCCATCGCCCCAATCTTGCCATCTTTGAAGCGCCCAGCCTTCGTTGAAGACCCCGGGTCATCCTCGAAAACCCCCTGCCGCGTTCGTGGCCCCCGGTGCCTCTTCTCAAACGCTTTCGATGATCCTGTGGAACCCCCCTGCTTTCTAAGAAGCGGCCCCTCTGCGAGCCGCCGGCGCCCCAACCCTCAGGTCCTTCCGCCTCGGTGGTCGGCCTGGCCAAGCGGCGCTGCCCGGGCCGCCAACGCCTGGGGCACCGGAGATCGAGGACAAGCCGCAGGAGCAGGTTGCCCCGCCGCCTGCGCCAGGGAGGTGCCTGGCCGAGCGCCGGTCCGAGACGGAATTGACCGACGAGGAGGTGGCCGTTCGCCTCATCACGAAGACGGGGAAAGCCGGCCAGGAAAAACGGTATTATTCGGAGGACCCTTACAATACAGACACCGTGGAGAGATACTTGTCCGAGTTCGTGGAGCACCTCGTAAAGTTGGCGGAGAAGACGACCAAGGGCGAGGGCGGCGAGCTCCCGCCACCGCCCGGTTACGTCGTGAAGTTCATGGCGGGGGTGACGAAGGTGCTGATGCTGGGGCGGACGTATTCGCTCCTGAAGCACTTCGCCCCCCACTTCCGGAAGATCGAGGCGTCGTGGGGCGCGGCGGTCCTTCCGTTGACCCTGTGCGTGTGCAAGGTGGCCGACCAAAGCTTCTGCGATGTGACTATAGAGGGGGAAGAGCTGAAGGCCATGCAAACTGGCGTGTCCTGGGCTAGTTGGGAGGTGATGAAGGACTGCGAGCTCTTCGCAGATTACAAGACAGCGAGGAACAAGGCGCCGATGGAGAAGTTGCGGAAGGGCGACGGGGTGGACGCCAGCAAGCGGAGAGCGACCGTCGAGGTGCTCCTCGACCACGCTGGTGCGGACGAGAAGTTCGAGCTGACCGTGGCGGCGACTGCGCTGCAGGCCCCCTCGACCGCAAGCCTCCTGGCGTACCTCTTCGGGCTCCCCGACGAAAAGCAGAGGCAGCAGGCTTTCAACCACTGCGCGGCGTGGTTCCCTGAGAAGACAGACGTTGCGAATGTGATGAACTTCGCGCTGGTGCAGATTGATTTTCGCCAGTGGGACCCGGCCTCGTACCTGTCTGCGTCTCGGTTCCTCTGCGCATCGGGCATGGATCTGAGTCTCGTGAAGCACCCGACGTTGAGGCCGCTCATCCAGCTCTTGCAGAAGTGCCTGGACGCGCCCGGCGCGCAGAACACGCACGTCACGGAGCTCACCGACGGCATCTTCATGGAGCTGAGCGTCGCCAAGTGCGGCTTCATGGGGCACCAGGGCGGGGAGCCCCCCGCGCTGGTCGAGCCGCGTTGCGACTCCTACACGGCCCTTGTGAAAGCTTTCGGATCCACCCTGGCGAAGGCCACCTGGCCTTCGACACTCCCGGGGCCCTTTGGCCGATTTCCCTATTAATTGTGCGGTATCTGAGCAGGCCCAGCGCCTACAAGGAGAGGATCGGGGAGTCGAGGCGTCGATTCGGGTTTAAACGCCATAATATTTTTGATGATTTTCGTTTTTCATTGCGCAGCATAGTTTTTGTATGATTTTGTATTTCTGCGTTGATGAGCTTTTCCTGGTCTCGGTTTTCTGGTCAACAGCATATGTTTTGATGACTGCTCGTTTCCCTTCTCGACGCTGCGGCCGCGGGCAGGCGCCCGGGGGAGGAGGAGGAAGAGAAGGGGGGGAGGAGGAGGAGGAGGGGGGAGGAGAAGGAGGAAAGGAGGCGGATGAGGGGAGGAGGAGGAGGATGAGGAGGAGGAGGAGGAGGAGGAAGGAGGAGGAGGAGGAGGAGGAGGAGGAGGAGGAGGAGGAGGAGGATGAGGGAGGAGGAGGAGGGAGGATGAGGAGGAGGAGGAGGAGAAGGAGGAGGAGGAGGAGAAAGAAAAGGAGGAGGAGGAGGGGGGGAGGTGTCCTTGGGTATCCTTGGGTATCCTTGGGTATCCTGGGGTATCCTGGGGTATCCTTGGGTCTCCTAGGGTCTCCTTGGGTCTCCTAGGGTATCCTTGGGTAGTCTTGGGTCGTCTTGGGTCGGCTTGGGTCTCTTTGGGTCTCCCTGGGTCTCCTTGGGTCTCCTTGGGTCTCCTTGGGTCTCCTTGGGTCTCCTTGGGTCTCCTGGGGTATCCTTGGGTCTCCTTGGGTCTCCTTGGGTCTCCTTGGGTCTCCTGGGGTATCCTTGGGTCTCCTTGGGTTTCCTTGGGTCTCCTTGGGTATCCTAGGGTATCCTTGGGTATCCTTGGGTAGTCTTGGGTAGTCTTGGGTCGGCTTGGGTCTCTTTGGGTCTCCTTGGGTCTCCTTGGGTCTCCTTGGGTCTCCTTGGGTCTCCTTGGGTCTCCTTGGGTCTCCTTGGGTCTCCTTGGGTCTCTTTGGGTCGCCTCGGGTCTCCTTGGGTCTCCTTGGGTATCCTTGGGTCTCCTTGGGTCTCCTTGGGTATCATTGAGTAGTCTTTGATGTATTAGGGTATCCTGGGGTCTCCTTGGGTAGTCTTGGGCATTCTTGGGTATCCTTAGGTAGTCTTTGGTACTCTTGGGGAGTCTTGGGTATCCTTGGGTATCCTTGGGTATTCTTGGGTATCCTTGGGTCGTCTAGGGTATTCTTGGGTATCCTTTGGTAGTCTTGGGTATCCTGGGGTATCGGTATCCTTTGGTATCCTTGGGTATCCGCGGCGTTTGTTCCCCCAGGCCAGTGGCCGGAGCAACTTCGTGTCCACCTTGAAGCAGTGGGCGGAGGTGAGCCCGCCCGGCCAGGCGGCGGGACCGCCCGCGGTGGAGCCAGCGGCGGCTGCGGGCGCGCCGCGCGCCGACCCGCATGAGCCTCCCGCGTGTGCGTCGGCATCCGGGGCAGCCGCTTCTGGGGCGAAAACAGGGGCGGCCTCCTCCGACGAGGTGAAGGTCGGCAGCTCCGTGACCGTTCGAGTTGTGAAGGCGGACTTGGTGAAAAAGTTCGGAGACCAGCCGGGCACCGTGGAGGGAGTGCTCGCCGGTGGTAAGAGGTTCAAGGTGCGCATGATGGGCGGCTCGGAGAATGGCAAAGTGCACCAGTTCACTCTGGGCCAGCTCGTGCTCCGGCCCGCGGTGGTGGCGCCGGCGGGCACGAAGCGCCCGCCCGACGCCGTCGACGCCGGCTCGGAGGCCAAGAAGCAGAAGGCGTTGGATGATTTCTTCGGTGACACCAGTGCATTTGAGAATTGATGTTGGCTAGGGCGAGGTATTTGGTGCCACAGTAGGGCCTTGGGACAATTCTTGTGCTTCCGAGAGAGGCGCTGCCTGCGGCCGTCAGCGGGCGCGCTGGCAGCCATTCGGGCCGGGCGAAAGGGGGGGATTGGGAAAGGGGGGGGGAAAATGCAGCTGGGGGAGGGGCCCATTCCTCGATGCATGGACGCCTCCCGGCGCCGGGAGGCGCCGGGAAAATCAGCTACGTGAGCTGATTCTCAAACCCCCCCTTTGCTATCCCCCCCTTTCGCCCGACCCGAGCCATGCCGCCAGGAAATTGGATGCGCCGAAGCTGGCCGGCTTGGGCGGGAGATGAGTGCAAATGTGGCTCCGCGTGCTTCCAGCGCTCGGCCTTCGCGCCGCGCGGGCCCTTTGCGCGCGCATCCAGCGGATGTGAATTCACGCACGCGCTAAACCATTTTCCTGGCGGCATCTTATCCTTTTCCGAACCCCCCCGCGGTGGCCCGCCGGGCCGTTCGTGGAAACGGTATTCGTGGTGGTTCACGGTGACGCCGCTGGAGTGTACATCAGCACGGCCAGACCGACGCGGTTGGGCAGCGCGACAGACATCATTTTTGTCATCGTCGTCGTCGCTCCCGTCATCGTCGTCTTCGTCGTCGCAGGAACACGGCTGGGGCTTAATCGTCTGATGGGGGCGGGGCGCGGCAGGGGCCGAGTTGAGTCCCTGGGGCAGCTGTGTCCGAAAATCTGCAGCGGGCCGCCAAGGGGCGGTGCGCCCGAGCGGTTGGGGGGGAGGGGAGAGGCGAGGAAGGGGGGAAATGGGGGCGGAGAGGAGGGGGTGCAAGCCCTCGTCCGCGCACCCGGCCACCAGAAGGACTGCATCAGGCAGCGATGCTTGTGCTCTCTCGTTCGCTCTCCCTACTACTTTGCGCTATTGGAGCAGGCCCAGCGCGGGGAAGGAGAGGATCGAGGAGGCAAGGCGCCGATTCTGGTTCAAAACGCCATAATATGTTTGAGGATTTTAGTTTTTTGTGTTGCAGCATAGTTTGTTTGAGGATTTTGTTATTCAGCGTTGATGAGGTTTTCATGTTTCGGTTTCCTGGTCAACAGCATATGTTTTGGGGATTGCTGTTGCCTTTCTCGACCTTGCGGCCGCGGGCAGGCGCCCAGGGGGGGGAGGGGGAGGGGGGGAAGGGAGGAGGGGGAGGAGGAGGAGGAGGAGGAGGAGGAGGAGGAGGAGGAGGAGGAAAAGGGGGAACATAAAGAGGGGGAGGAGGAGGAAAAAGGGGAGGAGGAGGAGGAGGAGGAGGAGGAGGAGGAGGAGAAGGAGGAGGAGGAGGCAGGAGGAGGACGAGGAGGAGCAGGGGGCGGAGGAGGAGGAGGAGGAGGAGGAGGAGGAGGAGAAATGGGGGGGGGGAGGAGGGGGAAGAGGAGGAGGGGGAAGAGGAGGAGGCGGAGGAGGCGGAGGATGAGGAGGTTTTTTCGCTCTGCTGCAACGCGGGCCCTACCGGGCCAAAGCGGGCGACAGCGCCATGCGCGAGCCCTGCCGAAACGCGCCAGAACGCTATCGGAACGCTATCGGAACACTAAAGAGGACACGAAGGGTCATGCAAGGCTCCCATGAGTTGCCATGTAAGGTGGTTCTGTGGGTGGTGAACCATGTTGGCAAGTCCACAGTGATAAATGTCAGCCTATTTCAAGTGTGAGTCAAGAACCCCCCTGTCAGCCCATGAGTAACCAGAAATGGTAACCGTCGCTTCTTGAGGGCACTGCTGGAGGTCCTCTCGTGTGTACATCGCATACTTGGCTATCAGCATTCGTGAATCCCGCCGCTTATACCACACGGCAAACCATGCAAGACATGCAGTGTCAAGATAGACATGTGACCACAGAGAATGCACTTGTTACATATAAGTTAGCAACAGTGTGTGTATTATATTGTTTTTAGTAAAAACATATCAGAATGCTTCATCATATTTAGTGTTAAACAATTATAAACTTGCCAGCGTTAGCCCGAAATTATCCAAACAATATGGCGAACAAAAAATACCGTCGATCTGACAATGATCTGACGTCAGACCATTGTCAGATCGTAGATCTGACAATGGTCTGAAGATGGCCTGACGTCAGGCATTGTCAGACATCATGCCTGACAATGGTCTGACGTCAGATCATTGTCAGATCGTTGTGTGTATTATGTGTTTAATTATATGTGTGTTTTGTGACATAATCTCTGATTTGACGGTCGTTTCCTTGTACATCTTCAAAAGTATGTGCATGACAGTAATGGATGTTTCGCATGTATATCCAAATCTGGCCATGCAATCATGAATCACAATTGTACGACAATGTGATGTGATCTCGCGCGCCAGCCTTGAGTGATCGACGGCGCGAGGGCCTCGGATCGGCTTCGGGGTGTCGCGCGGCGGCAATGGCGAAAGCCATGAAAGCTGCTGGCAAAGCTGGCGCCAAGCGAGCTGCTGCGGCCAAGCCGAAAGCAGGGGCCAAACGCGGCGTCAGAAAGGAAGTCGGGATAAATCTGTTTCTGAGAACCCTGGTCCGAGAAACCCTGGCCCGATGAATCTTGGTCCGAGAAATCTCGCGCAGGGACACCCCGATCCGAGAATCGATCGGCCTTGATTTGCTGACCACCCGATCGCAGGACTTCTTGAAGACGGGCGTGGCGGCGTCTGCTGGGAAGTGGCCTGGGCAGTAAAGTTCACCCATTCTCGCGTTCAGTCTATCTCAAAATCGCCCATGGTTTCCGTTTGCTTGGAAACAGGGCAATGGATTGCAAGACGCTGCTTGGGGACATGGCGTCGTTATTGGACCGCGTTCTCGGTGGTCGCCACCCCAGACTCGGCAACCCATTCACCCCCCCACCTCGCCCTCCCAGGGTAACACTCGCCAAATCAGGTCCTTTCAAACCTCATCCTCCTAAACCTGCCCGCGAATTCCCAATGCATCCAGACGGGGCCCATCCACGCCTCATCCTCCTCGAGCGCCCTCGTCGCCCCTCCTCCTGGTTCATGAACCTCCACCATATCCTCCTGGCGCTGCCTCTTTTGGCGCGTTTAACGTCGGCGGCTCGCTAGGTGGACCGACGAGCAGATGATTGAGGCCTGCAAGGGCAAAGACATCGAGCAGAAGATGGCCGTCTTTCGGACTGCATTTTTTTTGATTTCGTGGGGAGGGGGGGGGGGTGGGAAGGAGCGGGCGGCGAGTTGTTGAGCTGTCGTAGCGGCGTCGCGGTTGGCGCGCTGTCGCTCGGGGGTTGCAGTCGGGATTGGGGCCGACGCGAATCGCTGGTGCATTGTCCGCCAAGGGCGAAGGGGGGGCATTGAGATTAGACCGCTAACTGAAATAGTTGCCGCATCTCATTCAGTCTGCACGGGGACATCAAGAACGCTGGCTTGGTGAAGAAGCTCTTCACTGACAAGGAAGTCAGGCGTGCTCTTGCTTTTTTTCACTCAGAGTCACGTTTTTGGCTGGGGAGAGGACGGGCGCGCGCTGGGCATCTCGGCCCCCCATGCTTGAGAAACATTATGTTGTAATTGCTTCAGGGCTGGTAGAGCTCACGGGAGAACCCGACCCGACCGTTCCTTCCCATATTCGTCCGTGTTCGCATGTGCAGGGCAGGTATAGTCTTTGGCGGTGCGTTCGAAGTTTTCCACTGTGCGCACGTAGTTTCGGGGGTCAACAGGAGGTCCATCACTAGAGGCTTGATAGCTTTCAAACTACACATTGCTTTGCCCAGGGCGCTGTACGGCAGGTTCCAGACGGCGAGGAACCAGAACGAGGAGAGCCAGAAGCAGTGGGCGGCGGTCGAGGCTGGCCAGGTGAAGGGCATGAGCAAGTACGAGACGAAGGCGAAGATGCTGGCGGCCTTCATCGTGGACCCATCCCTCGGCGAGCGCTACATGCAGGTGACGGTCTCGCTCAACTGGAGCGAGGACATGGCGCGGACCACGAAGTGGATGTCGAGGAAGCAGTTCTACGACATGTTCGGGGAGAGCGAGGCCGAGGAGATGGAGGCGAATGATCTCGTCAAGGATCATGTGTTTTTTGTTGATTGCGTTGTCTCCGTGTCGCGTCGGTCGTCGATGTGTAAGAACGTGCTCGCGCGAGTTGTAGGTAAGTGCTTCGCCCGCAGTGGCGATGTCAGGCGTGATGCCAACTGCCGCGGCGATTGACAGGTGCGAATTGGATCATGGAATTTGACATGTAGGTGTCGGATGGTCGTCTCTGATTGTAACTGATTGGTTTCGCCTCTGATTTTGCCGTGGTTGTAAGCGACAGTTGGCGTGTCTGATTGTGATGGACAGTTGGCGCCCTTGTGATTTGACATCGTGGTTGTCTGCCTGATGTCGTCTCTGATTGTGAATGACAATTGGCAGCAAAATGCGGCCCTAGACGCGGCCGAACCCAGACAACCCGAAGCGCAAGCAGTACGCCGTGAAGGAGGACGTTCACACCAAGCGGATCGGCCGCACGAAGACCTTGGCGGGCCAGCGCGGTGGCAACATGGAGGCAGAGGGTTTCGACGCGGCGATCTCGAACGTGGAGCGGTTCCAGATGCTGCAGGACAGGGCCGCTTACGGTGGCATAGAACCTCCTTCTCATCCTTCTCATTCTCCTCCTACTCCTTCTCCCCCGCCCTCGTATCGTCGCCCTCATTATGTGACTCTTTTCAAATTCCCTCCCCCCTCCTTCTCCTCGTCCCTCGTCTCCACACCCTCCCCTGCTGTGAATATTGACAATCACGTCGCGCCCGTAGCCTCAACCTGCTGCCTCCTCCTGCGTCTGCCATCCTTTCTGGCATGTTCTGACTTCACCCGAAGAAACGCTACCATCTCTGCCCCCCTCCTCCTCGCGCCAGGCCCCCTTTCCCCCCCCCCCCCCCCCCCCCCCCCCCCCCCCCCCCCCCACCCCACCACCACCACCACACCCACCCCACCCACCCCCCCCCCACACCCCTCCGCCACCCTGCCAAGAAGCACCCTGCTTGCCTCCAGGGTGCCCTGAGTTTCTTGGGTGTCGATGGCTATTGCTATGGGAGGCGCTACGTTCTCACGCCCAACATCACTGGGCGTCCTGGGGTTCCAGGGTTGGGTTAATTGCGGAGAGTTCCTTGTGGACTGACCGCCGCTGTACTTGATGTGTTGGGTGCAAGAGCCCCTCCTGCTGCAGAGGGCGTCGGCGGAGGGGGCGAGGAGGGGGGCAGAAGGGGTGGAGGCGGATGGGGGAGGGGGAAGGGGGGGGAGGAGGGGGGGGGAGGAGGGGGAGAAGGGGGAGGAAGAGGAGGGGGGGGGAGGGGGCGGCAGAGGGTGGGCACGCGGGAGAGCAGGAGAAGGATGATGATGAGGGGGGGACGAGGGAGGACGATTGCGATAAGGAGGAGAAGGGGGGAAGGGGATGAGGGGGGGCAGGAGTAGGAGGAGGAGGTCGAGGTGGAGGAGGACGGGGAGGGCGGGGTGGGGGCGAGAGGCGCCTGAAAGTGAGCTCAGGTGGCATGGCGGCGATGGGCATGGACTTGGAGGACGGCAGGCCCGAGGAACCAGAGGGTTCGGGCGGCCGCGGCCGCGGCGCTGCTGGCCGCGGCCGCGGAGCTGGCCGCGGCCGCAGCATCAAGACGGAGAAGGCCGAGAAGGACTTGCCCTCCCCTCCTCACCACGTTCTCACGGCTTCCCTCCCCGTCCTGATGTCCTCGCGTTTCCCCTCCCCTCCTCCCTGGCATCTCCAGGGGGCTCTCGCATTCCCCATCATTCCTCCGCTCCGCCCTCCTCCATCCCCCCTCCTCCTCCTCCTCCTCCTCCTCCTCCTCCTCCCCCTCCTCCTCCACCTTCTCCTCCTTGTCCTCCTCCTCTTCGTCTCCCCCTTCATATGCATTCGCCTCCTCCTCGAATGTTTCTACTCTGCTACCTCCTTTCTCCCGCGCTGGAAAAGCGATGTAAGGGGGAGGAGAGGGCGCCTGTCTTTTTGCACCAAAAAAAAGTACCGATGGTTTGTTTCAACTTCCAGGGGCAGCTTTCGGGCCCAGGGGCCGTCGGCAGCGGGCCCAGGGGGCGAGTGCAGCGCGGCGCAGGGCCCCCTGCCGTTTCCCGAGAGGAGACCAAGCAGATCAAGAAGCTCCGCGCGTTGAACTCTGACGTCCAGACGTTCAAGGCCAGCGACCTGAAGGAGGAGGAGGACTACGGCGAGGTGGTGAAGGTGTTCGGCGAGTGCCTCTCGGACAGCCTTTTGTTTTGTTGCTTTTCGGCGTCGGCAGGGGGGGGTGGGGGCGAGGAGGGGGGGGGGGGGAGGTGAGAGAGCCAGTTCGGGTTGGGAATGGGTTGGGCGGGTGCGGGGGCAGGGTGGGGATGGGTAGAGGGGGTCGGGGGGAGAGGAAGAGGACGGTCCTCTGAGCGCGGAACCGAAACATGTAGGAGCACGATGGCGACGCGGAGTCACTTGGCGATGGGGGGAGGCGCAGGGGGCTAGCGATAAGGTATAGATGCGGAAGGCAGGGGGCACGGAACGGGAGTGCCCATGACAAGAACAACGCGCCACAGGCGATGAACGACTACACGATGGGCTACTTGAACAACAAATCTTGGGTCGAGTGGAACGGGAGGCTTGCCGACAAGGCCAAGAAGGCCTGACGCTCGCTCGCTGATCCTCCTCATGCTCCCCCCCCCCTCCTCCTCCTCTTCCTCCTCCTCCTCCTCTTCCTCCTCCCCCCCTCCTCCTCCTCCTCCTCCTCCTCCTCCTCCTCCTCCTCCTCCTCCTCCTCCTACCCCGTGCCTCCTCCATCCGCCCTCCTGCCTCATGCCTCCTACATCCTGCCTCCCCCCACCTCCTCCTGCGCCCTTCCCCCCGATCTCCAGACCCCGCGCCCCCCGCCATCTGGCTTGACCTGTTGGTCAATGAGGAGGGCGAGGAGTAGGAGGAGGACGAGGGCGAGAAGGACCAGGAGGAAGGCGGAGGACGAGGAGGAGGATGAGGAGGAGGAGGAGGAGCCCCCTCAGAAACCCTGCCCCCTCCCCAGACCCACTCGGCGCGCCGCCGCGCATTGTTGGCCTGATGCGTCGGAGGATGAAGACGGAGGGGGCTGTGGTCGTGGAGGGGGGGGGGGGGGGTCCTTTGGATATTGCGCGTGAAGATGGGGGAAGGGGGATGTTGGCAGGAGGCGGGGGGCACGTTCGGACGGTGAGGTTTGGGATGAGGAAGGAGACGGAACCCATTTGTTATACATGCTGCCCAGACGCTCTCGCTCCTCCGCAAGCACGGGGGGGCCATCGCCGAGTGGGCCACGGACAAGAAGCCGAACAACGGGAAGCTCAAGTCCAACATGGGCCCCTTTCAGGTGCACATGGTCCAGATGATGAACATCATCGGTGATATGACGAAGTAGTAGGTTAGTGCTGCCGCTCCGAGCAACAGAGCGAGCGAGGGAGGCGTGGCGCGCGCGCCAGGACACGTGCGCCGCGCGGACGCCCGTGGCATGACATGTTGCACACGGCGCGAGTGGTTTCCCCGTCCACCCCCCACGCGTAGTCGCCCGTCCCCTGTCAACCTCGGAGCCGCCATCACGGGCAGCGTCGGCGCGGCGTGGGTCTGCGTCGCGCTTCACAGTACAACAATGTAGCACGCGCGCTGTAATTGCACGATGCGTCACGGCAACATACACACACTGCACAACAACACTACGCGTGGCACGACAGCACGGCGCATCAACAAGACGCAGCAACGCGTCACGGGTGGAGGTATTTAGGAGAGGCGGGCACCAGGTTGAGCGATTTAGCAGATATATAGAGATGGAGAGATCCAGGAGGGCGGAGGCGCGGAGGGAGATGACTATTCAGAAGAGAGGTAGAGAGGGCCGAAAGGGAAAAAGAGGGAAGGCAGAGGCAGGGGGCGGAAAGAAGGAGCGAAACTGGTGGAGCGAGGAGACGGCAGCAAGGGAGAGGTCACCGCTTGCGTTTTTTTTTTTCGGCGCATCGCGCCGCTGCCCGCTGCGCCGCCGGACGCTGGGGGGCGAGGCCAACGGGGGCGGCGCGTTGACGGAATGCGAGGGGGGGGGGCTCCACGCCCGCTGAGAACCTTTAGACAAAACCTGCCCCCAAACGAAACGAGCTTCCAAAGCTACGCCAAACATGTTCGACTTGCTTTGTTTTTAGTAATCAACTAATGAGCTCTACCCCGCCCCCCTCCCCCCCGACCCCCTCCCTGCCATTTTCCCGACCCCCTGCTCTCGCCGCCTGCCGCTTCCTCTCGACCTTGGCCTCCCTGCCCGCTCCGCCCCCGCCCCGCCCCAAACCTCTCTCGTTCCCTCCCCCCCTCCCCTCCACTTCCCTGACCGCCCTCCTGTGCCCCCCGACCCGCTACGTCGACCGCCTCTGTTGGTTTGGCCCCGATAATTCCGCGAGCTTGCATCTCAGGCTCGAGGGCTCGCTACGTTTCCTGCAAGGCTGCAGGTTCCGCCAGCATGTCTCTTAAGCCTAAGAAGCAGAACGCCAGGCGATTGCCCCCCCCCGATGAAGGCCCAGTGGGCCTGGCCGAGATGGCCCCCATCCGCCCGCAGGCCGCAGGGTTTTCCCAGCTTGGCACGAAACTGCTGAGCTCATGGTCATGGGGGCTGATCCCTGCAACAGAAGTTCAAAGAACAGCACACGCTGTGCATTTGGACGGCCTGGTTCACGATGAGATCCAAATGCTTGCTTCCCTGGGGACCTGGGGCTCGAACCCAGGAAACATCAACCATGAGCTCACGATCAAATTCGGAATGTCGCAGTTACCGAAGCCGTGCTTGTTCGATATCAATGCCTGGGACATTAAGAGTGCTAGCGTGAAGCCCAAGAAGTGCGCGGCCCTTTTGCCGCACGAGTGGTTCAGCTGCCTGTGCCACCATCATCGCGAAGAGTTCGACGTCATATTCGCGGTAGACAAGCTGCCGAATTTTTGGCAGAACGCCTCCAGGTGGGCGCTTTTTTTTTTATAGATTGTTTGATTTTGAAACGGTTTAGGGGCCAAGGTCGCAACCCAGGGATGGTATTACGACATGGTTCAAGGTTCAACTAATGAAACCCCAAATTTGAACTCCAATGCTCACCCCTGGCTTCCCTGATTGCCATCCCTGTTCCCCCTGCCCCCCCCCCCTGCCGTGCTTTAAAAACGATATCAGGTCTGACCTCCGTTTGCGTCGGCATCCCGTATGGACGTTGAATCGGAACACAAGGGAGAATTATATGATCCCTCTTCGGGTCCATGGGGATGGGGCTGAATTCCTGTCTCGGGACTCCCTGACCTCAGTATCGATGACTGGCCTTGGCGCGGTGGGGAAGACGAAGGCGCTCACTTTAAACTTGGTTTCCTTCCCTCTTAGCATCTGCGCTAAGGGGGCGCATCACGGGTCTGATTCGTGGCAGGAAATTTGGAAAGTATTAGCCTGGTCGTTCAACGCTTTAGCGCAAGGTAAGCACCCCACTGTCGATTAGAAAGGCTTCGCCTGGTCCATAGATATCTCCCCCGAACGCCTCCTTCCTCCTTTGTATATATATACATATAAAAAATTGGCTTCGCCTGGCCCATCCGCAAAATCACCCCGTCCTCCTCCCCCACCCCCCACCCCCATCCTCTGTCTCGCCCATTCCCCAGTCTCTCGCCCCCCGTCGCCCCTCCCCCTCCTTTCGTCCCCCCCCACCCAAGGCACCCTTCGACCTGTCGCTGCCCCTCTTCTCCTCCCCCTGGCCTGGCGGCTCGGCAATCTGCGCGGCGGCACGCGGGGGTAGACTTGGGCGAAAATGGGGGGGATGGGGTCGGCAGCAGGAGAGGGGCGCTGGGGGGGCGATGGCGACGTGAAAGGAAATTGCCAAAGGCTGAGGGGAGAGACTGGTCGAATGGAGGCATGAGTGATTTCTGTTGTTTCGTGGTTTTGCTTAGCAGGTTCACGATTTGGATTTGTAATTTTGATAGTTGGAGGTGGTGTCGTTTCTTGTCATCGATGGGGGTGCGGTTGGAAGTGCGGTCGTGTCTTGTCCTCCGTCGTCGCGGGCGTCGTCGCGCTCGGCTGGCGGCGTAGGCTCCACGGCCATGGGTGCCCCCATTGCGGGGTGTGTCTCCAAAGGGGGGGATCGGCGGACTGGAACAATGAGCCTTTAGATTCAGACAGGGCAGCTGTCGCTGGGCAGTTTTTATGTGATAGGGAGGCTCCATACAGGGCATTCATCCATTCGGTGTTAGGGGACCTCGAATACTTCACCTCCCTTGGAACTCCGCACCCAGGGGACGACCGTTTTTGTTGGCTTTGCACGGCGAACAAGACAGACAATCCTTGGAACGATTTCGCGAACGCGACTAGGGACGCACACCATTGGTCCTTCCATGAACGCGACTTCGTAGCCAATCACCCACTCTTCAGTATATATGGCGTTACCCTCATGTGCTTGGCAATCGATCTCATGCACACTGTTGACCTAGGTGTTGCTGGATGCGCCATTGCAAATCTTCTCTACGAGCTGATATACGAAGAGATGCGTGACCTCCGCATCAGTGACAGGGTGTCTACGTTGTGGGTTCGCATTCAGGAGATTTATCGCGAGCTGGACTTGCCCCATAGGCTATCGAACTTTCGGCTGTCGATGGTCGCGAAGGATCCAGGGTCTCCGCACGCAGATTTCCCCGCCCTTTCGCACAGCATTAAGGCCGCCGAGGCCAGGAGCTTAGTGCGCGTGTGCCTGGTCCTTTCGAGGGAATTCCAGGACGCGGCGCCAGATGATGGTGGGGAGGTTCGCCGACGAACTCGTGCGTTGATGTTCAAACACCTGGTGCGTTTCTACGACGTTGTGTCCGAGGGGGGGCAATTCCTTACTGAGCCTGAGTGTCGGCGCCTCGTTTCTGCTGTAGATGGGTTTCTGATCACCTACCAATCGTTGTGCCAGCATGCTGTGTCACGAGTACCTGCTAAGTATAAGTACGGTCTCGTGAACAAGCACCACATGTTCTTCCACCTTGCCAGACAGACGCCACTAAACCCCAGGTGGGTTTGGTGCTACCAGCCCGAAGACTGGCAAAGGTTCATCAGCAAATGTGGCGCAGGCTGCGCGGTGGGATCGAGCATCTACCTTGTCCCAGCAAAATTGTGTGAACGTGTGCGTATGGGTAGGCATTCTTTGGACTTGCGTCACCTCTGCTTATTGAATATTTATAGTGCACAAAAAAAGGAAGGAGGATCATATACAAGGAGGGGGTGAGGATGGAGGAAAAGACGAAAGTAGACGGAATAACCGAAGTGTGGATAGGACCAAGGAAAGGGGAGGACAGAGGACAAGCACGTGGGCAGGTCCTAGCCCAGGGGCCCGAAAGGGCGGCGGTTCTGCAGTTCGTTCGCGGCATCGTGGAGTAGTGTTTTTGGCCCAGGCCTACGCGTTCCCGAAGACATGGTCCAAACTCCACTTTCTACCACCCCACCACCCAAGAGAAATCGTCCTTCCTCCTCCCTCCCTCCGTCCTTCCATCCCTCCTTCCTTTCCTCCCTCCTTCCTTTCCTCCCTCTATCCATTCCTCCTTCCTCCTCCTCGCCCCCCCTCCTCCCTCCCCCTTCCGCCACAGTGGATCTCTTCTCGAACGCATAGGCCTTGGCCTGCAAAAGCTGGCACGCAGCCAGCCCTGGAACGCTGGCGCGCCGCCAGCCGCCTGGCCAGCTGCCCGTTCCGACGGAAGGGGGGGGGGGGAGACAGTTTGGGAGGATGATTCGGAGATGGGCGCGGGGGGATGGTTTGATCAGTAACCATGCCTGTGCGAAAATCAAATTGGTATAACATCGAAATCGAAAAAAACATTCGGTAATGGAGGGGCACTAAAACACGAGAAGGATGAGAAGGAGGAGGAGGAGGAAGAGGAAAAGGAAGAGGAAAGGGGGAGGAATGGGAGAGGATGGGGCAAAAAGGGCATATGAGTACACACGATCACGAAGAATGGACGGACAGGGCTTGGTGGATGGACGGATGGATAGACTGCGAGGGATGGATGGAGCAGAATGGAGGGATGGATGGAGCAGTTCGGATGGAGCAGTTTGGATGGAGCCCTGGAGCGGCGCAGGCTTTTCACGTGGTGAAACAGCTCGCGCGCGGGCTGTTTCTTGTTCTTCCTCACACCCCGCGTTCTTCCTCACACCCTCTCTTCTTTTCACTCTCAGGTTTTGTTGTTCTTCCTCACACCCCGTCCTTCGCATATCTCGTTTCTTTCCCTGCCTCCCTGTACGCCCCATATTGTCCTCCCTCCGCCCCCTCCCTCCACCTTTCCTTCATGCCTGTCCTTTTCCGTCGATTCCCAAACGCCTTGCCTCTCGCCCTTGTCATCTCTGTTCCTCCTTCTCCTCCTCCCCCCCTGCTCCGTTCCTTTGCCCATTCATCCTGACCTAGGTCTTCCTCCTCCTCCTTCGCCTTCCCCCTGTCCCCCTCCGCCTCCTCTTGCTACTTTCTAAACGCATTATTTCTGCCGTCGGCGTACGGCTGGCGCGCTTCCTTGGCTCATACCTCTGCTGTCGGACGTGCCCCTCGCGCAATTCGTCGGCCCACGCCGATCTGACAAACGTCTGACGTCAGATCATTGTCAGACCAGACACCGATCTGACAATGGTCTGACGTCAGATCATTGTCAGACCACGACTGGGTCTGACAATGGTCTGACGTCAGATCATTGTCAGATCGTTGATTCAGATCGTCGGTAACTAGTCGGTCTTGCATCGGTAACAAAACGGTCTGGCGTCGGTAACGGATCGGTCGCGGGTTATCGGGTTGGGGTCGGTAACAGCGGTAACGCCGAAGCGGTCGCGACCGGTCGCGACCGATTTGACCGACCAAAACAGCAGTACCGGTCGCTACCGTTCGCTACTGGGTAATCTCGGGAATCGATGATCTGGGTGGGGGTGCGGACAGTGGTGGGGACGGTGTTGGTGGGGACAGTGGTGAGGGGACAGCGGGACAGTGGTGGGGACAGTGGGGGGACAGTGGGACAGTGGTGGGGACGGTAGTGGTGGGGACAGTGGTGGGGACAATGGTGGGAACAGGGGGGACAGTGGACAGTGGTGGGAACGGTGGTGGTGGGGACAGTGGTGTGGGGACAGTGGGAATGAGGTGGAAACACTGGGACAGTGGAGGGTACAATGGTGGTGGAGACACTGGTAAAGGCGGTGGCGAGGACGGCGGTGGGACAATGGGACAGAGGTACAGTGGGGACAGTGGTGGGGACAGTGGGGACAGTGGTGGAAACAGTGGGACAGCTCAGTGGGACAGCGGAGGAGTCAGTGTGACAGTGGGGACAATGGGGATAGGCAGTGGTTGGGTCCGTGGAGACAGTGGGGAGAGTGGAACCGTGGTGGGAACAGTTGTGGGAACAGTGGGGACAGTGCGACAGTGGTGGGGGCATTGGTGGGGACAATAGGGACGGTGGTGGAACCAGTGGGGACAGTGGTGGTGAGGACAGTGGTGCTGGGAACAACAGTGGGGGATGTGATGCGAGCGGTGGTAGGGACCGGGAGTCGTTTGCTGGCGGTGCGTGGGGGGGGGGGTCGAACCGGTAGTGACCCCCCTCCGGTTTTCGAGGGGGGGGGGGGGGGGGGGTCCAACCGGTAGTGACCCCCCCGGTTTTTTTCCGGATCCGGAGGGGGGGGGGGGAGGGGTTCGAACCGGTAGTGACCCCTCCCGGTTTTCGAGGGGAGGGGGGGGGGGGAGGGGTTAGGGGAGGGGGGGGTTTTGCCGGGAGGGAGGGGGGGTGGGGGGGGGTGGGGGAGGGGTTCCGGCAGGGGGGGGGATGTTCGGAGGGGGAGGGGGGGGAGACCCCCGGGTTCCGGAGGAAAAGGTTGGCAATAATTTTCCACAGTAAAGCGGCGGTGGATCACGCTCTCTCAAATATCGAGTGATACAGTCTTTTGTCAACAGTTATTGTTTTCCCCTTCGTCCCCGTGAAGTAGAAGTATGCGGTGCGTTTGCGTTAATCGAGGAAGCGTTCCTCCTCATACTCCATTGCAACAGCTACGATGCGGGGCAATCGCACCGCTGCGCGCGCATGTCCAATCACTCCAACACTCTTTTTACTTACCTATTTATTGCGAGCCATACCTGTTCAAACACAATAACAGACCAACTTGTTCTTCAACGAGAAGTTGCCATATTTGTTGCGCGCGTGCATTTGCTCAAACCGCCGGGAAAAAACATCGTGCGTCAGTCATTCACCAGATTCAGACCGTGCGTGCCACACTCGCGCGCAAGCGGACAACTTTCAACGACCACTACGCGCCCGCCAACTCTGTCAAATAGTACAACGCGGGCCACATGTGCGCTATTCCGCGCGCACGTCGAAATCCTGCAAACACCACTGGTTTTCCAAGCATTCCTCCAACACGCAGGTTTCTCAAACAAATTCGAAGACCAAGTTGTTATCCACCATTTTGTTTTCAACAGGAAGTTTCGAGGAATGTCTGCGAGTGCGCACTTTGACATCATCTGGAACTGCGCAACCGTCATCATCGTCATCGCCAGTGTCATCATTGCCATCGTCAGCATCATCGTCACTCTCGTCGCTGTCACCGCCGTCGTCGTCGTCATCGTGGATATCTCTGCCCTCATCAGATCTCTGCGCTCGCGCGCACTTCCCTGCTGGTGAGCACCATCGTCATCATCACCATTAGCGTCACCATGGACACCGCTGTCGCTGCCCAGTTGAGTTTTGCCAACACGTTGCTGATGGGTGGGTGGGTGGCTCGGTTGGTGGGTGGGTGGGATGTTTGCACGAGCATAGGAGTCGATCACGCGTGGATGCGGTCAAAACTCACTGCACCTCAGAGGTTCCCCCCACAGTTTCCATCACCATGGTTACGCCACATAGCTTGCACATCCGCAGTGGTCCATGTCACTGTATGGGGCGTTCGCGCGGCTTTCGGCGATTCCGCGCGGGTCCAATGTATTCTGCGCGCCGTGCGTTGGCCGCGCTATACTTTCAAAAGAGTGCATCGGTGCCTTGGTTTTCTTCCAAGCGCCTCAGCAGATCTGGGCGAATCTGTCCAGATTAGACGGAACGTGGTTTCATCTTCATGCAATTCCTGGCAAAAGCTGTGTCATATGACGTAGTCCCAGAGGTACGACGCCCTGGTTTTTCCAGCACGGGCCCTCCGGAGGTCTCGACCCGTTCCCGCGGGACCGATCTCCAGCCCAGAGCCGTTTTTTGCAGGGCGCCGTGGCCTGGAGTTTGCTTCGGGAGGCCAGCAGAATGGCAAAAACACCGTCATGCCTGTTCGATACGTTGGGTGCCTTGGATAGCCGTAAGTCGTTCCCACGACGGATTCTCACGTGTTGTCGAGTCGCTTGTCCTGCTCTCTCACGCTCTGAAGTGTGCCCGTGGCCCCCCGCGGAGGCGAAGGGCTCCCCCAGCTTCGGGATCGCGCGCAAGAGCTGGCCCTCGCTGTTCTGCTTCTCGGTCATCCACGTCTGCCCGGACTCCGGGGCAACGCTCGGGGGGGGGGGCACGGGCCCCGTGGAGGGCGCATCGACCTCAAATGGCCCATCCATCGCCGCTAGGGGCCCGACAGCGCACCCCGCCCAGCACCATGTGGGTGTCGCTGTCGGGGGCCTCCTCAGCGCCGATCTGTCGGCGAGGTATCGCCGATATGTCCCGGCTCGATGCCTCCCTCTGACTCGGTCCTTCTTGCAAGTTTCCCCCCGACGAGGACGAGAAGAAGTGCTACGAGAACGCGCTCATGAACAGGATCTACGAGCTGGGCCCCGATTCCGCAGGCGCTCGGGCAGGCGAAAAGTCGTAGCCTGCGCGGCGGCGCGCCGAGGAGGAGGCAAGAGAGGGCAGGCCTTCTCAGAACCGGCAAGTCCTGCTAGGAGACTGGGCGGCGTGCGGAGGCTCTGCACGAGGGAACTGGGCACGGAAAGATTGGGTACAATGCCCAACAGCGGATCTTGTTCACTTTGAACTGGACGCGCTGTCCACGAAGCTGGGGCCTGTGTCCGACAGAAGGCCGCCTGCCCAACAGCGGCCGCTGTTGATTCGGGGCAACATTTTGCTGTTGGGCATTGTACCCATTCTTTCCGTACCCATTTCGGGCGTCCAAAGGCCCGCTCAGGAGGCGACGGGGCTTCTCAGAAGCCCACCTGCCCTCCAGGATGCCCTCTGCTTCCTCGGAGAATCGACCAGACGTAAGAGTGACCTTTCTATTTTTCTCACGCGCAATATTTTGGGAGAAGAAGGAGGGGCATGAGGTAGGGGACGATCGCAACCGCACTCGAGTAACACGTGCACTCCTTGGCGATGCGCGGCAGGGCCTGGCCAGCAGCTTGATTCACAGCGAAAAAAAGACGTAAGAGTGACCTTTCGCCGGAGTGACCTTTGGTGCGGGCACAGATGGGTCCCCAGACGGCTAAACACGAGGCGGTAGCAGCTGCTTGCGCGCCCAGGCCTGGTCCCCCCGCGGCTCCAAAAAGTCGCGCACCAAAGGTCACCCTTACCCAGAGTGACTCTTGCGAGCAGTCGAGAGAAGTCTCAGGGAGCTTCTCAGAGGGCCTCCGAGCCTACAGTGCCGTTTTGAATACATGCTCCGCGTGCGGATCATGTATTTTAAATGCAGGGTTTAGTATTAAATGCAACGATGAGTTCATGCATGTGTATTTATATATAT
Organism: Prorocentrum cordatum; assembly: GCA_963575745.1. Taxonomy (NCBI): domain Eukaryota; class Dinophyceae; order Prorocentrales; family Prorocentraceae; genus Prorocentrum; species Prorocentrum cordatum. The sequence goes on from CAUYUJ010000891.1 coordinate 230,337, forward strand.
ACATTAATCATGGATTACAAATCTTCTATTCTTAAAAGCCTATGCATTAAAACCTGCCCTGTACTGGGCAGGCCCGCCCGCAGGCGCCGATGCAGTTCCGAACCGCTCGGCTTCCTGGGCCTCCCGGGGGGGGGGCCCTCGTCGCCGCGTGCAGGTTCGTGCCTCGTTGGTTCCCCAGCCTCCCTCGACCGAGTTGATCGTTCGTTTTCCTTTTTGGCACTCACCTCGGAGAAAGGTGCCACCGCGCACCCTCTCAGGGCCGGGCGGGCGGGCTCGATCGCGCCGCGCCTGAGCAGACAGCTGCGCGGCGCGCGGGTGCAGAGGGGAGGAGGGAGCCCACTGGAGACTCAGAGAGACACCAGCAGGAGTCCCAGGAAGTGGTCCGGGCGAGCAGCGGCGGCAGTCCGAGGCGGGGACTGATCCATAGCCACCGCTGGGGGGTGGTTGTGGATATTATTCCATCGCTTCGCTCATTCCGCTGGCCCATGTTGCATGATCGCTACTGCTTCGCAGTGGGCCCGGGGCCATTGTGGCGCCGCCGAGGAGGAGGAAGATGATGATGGGGAATGGGAGGGGAGGAGGAGGAGATGATGAGAAGGAGAGGAGGAGGATGAAGATAAGTAGGAGGAGGAGGCGGAGGAGGAGGAGGGGGAGGAAGGGGAAGGGGCGGAGGAGGAAGCCTCTCGTTGGCATCTTGTGTTGCTCTTGGGGCCAAACAGGGTCGTCGTCAAGATGCTTCTTTGGGAGGCCTCTTGGGGTCCTCTGAGAAGCCGTTCGGAGGCGCCTGGGAGGCATTTTTGAACGTCTGGGGCCTTTTCGGGGCCTCCTGGGGACCTCCTGGGGCCTCTTGGGGGCCTCTTGGGGCCTCTTGGCGGCATCGTGGGGCCTCTTGGGGGCCTCTTGGGGGCCTCTCGGGGCCTCCTGGGGCCCTCTTGGAGCGGAAGGCTCGAGTTTTCGGTTCGTGGTCCCCCTCTTGGGCCCCCTTAGGGCCGTCTTGGGGCCGTCTTTGGCCGTCTTGGGCGCCTCTTGGGCCGTCTCGGGGCCCTCTTGGGGCGCTCTTGGCAGCCTCTTGGCCCGTCTTGGGGCGCTCTTGGGGGCCTCTTGGGCCGTCTTGGAGCATCAGATGGCCGAAAAGGCGACAAGGCCTAAATCTTTCCAAAACCATCGTGAAATATGAATTTGGCCTCGGGCCCTCTTGTGAGGCCTCTTGGAGGCCACTTGGAGGCCTCTTGGGCCGTCTTGGGGTCGTCATCGGCGTCTTGGAGCGCTCTTTGGGCGTCTCGGGGGCCTCTTGGGCAGTCTTGGGGACCTCTGGGGTCAGGAGGGGGGGTAGTCGATTGCGCTCCTCTCCTCGGAGGCCACGATGCCCGTGAGGGGTGTCGAAAAATTGCCTGGTCTGGCATCTCTGATCCGAGTGTCCCGGGGGTGCCCCAGGGGTGTTCCCGGGTACTTTTCGTCTGGGGGCCCCCAGGGGCGGCCCCGCGCGCGCGAACTAGAATATTGTTAACCAGTTACCAGAGATCTTAGCACGCCCTTGGCCCGTTGGGCCGGCGAAATCCGCATCGCGGTCGGTATGTAGCTGTTTCCCTAGGAATCTTCGGCTGCGACGATTGGAACGTGTTCGCGAACGAGCCTGCGAAGGTCGGGGGCCGGGACGCCACGCAGATCAAGGGCAACATCTCGGTGGGCATCTCCAAGGACGGGACGGCGGCGAACACGGAGTTGTTCATGGCGGTCTGGGAGCTCGTGATCGACGACGGAAGGTTCATTAGAGAGTAAGTCTTGCCAGCTTCCATTCAGCGCACGGCGCCCAAGAGCGCCCGCACCGCGCCCAGCCGCGTCCAGTAGCGCTCAGAAGCGCCCGCCCAGCGCCCCACAGCACGGCGAGCGAGCCGCGTTGCGGGCGCTGTTGGCGCGCTATGGGGCGCGCCGTTGGGCGCAGAGGGGGGCGAGCCAAGGCCCCCCCTGTGAGCTGCACCCCAACGAAGGATTGCAAAAAACCCAGGATTGAAGGATTGCAAAAAAAACAGAATTGAAGGTTTTTTTTGCAATCCTTCGTTGAAGGATTGAAGAGTTTTTTTTGCAATCCTGGGTTTTTTTTGCAATCCGAGGTTCAGGATGCACGACTGGACCGTGAAGATGGACCCGGACGCCGTGCTCCTGCCGTGGAAGCTCGGCGACCGCCTCGCGCCCCACACCAACAACGGCGAGCACGACGGCAGGCGAGGAGGAGGAGGAGGAGGAGGAGGAGGAGGAGGAGGAGGAGGGAAGAGGAGGAGGAGGAGGAGGAGGAGGCAGGCTCTTCGTCGTGAACTGCAACGCCTGGCCGGGGTCCGACTCGTTCCCCATGATGTACGGCTCCGTCGAGATCTTCTCGAAGGGCGCCATGACGGCGTATGCCGCAAACATGCAGGACCCGATGGTGGTCGTTCTCTCATTCGTTCACTGTTTCGCCGATCGGTGCGGGCCCTCGCCCCCTCCCCCATGCGCCCCCCCCCCCACCCCCGTGGCGCAGATCTTGGCTGTTTCTTGCGCCTGTTTCGAGCAGGTGGAGTCTCCCCCATAGGACTCACTGTTGCAAACGGTCGCGCCAAGCAGAGATCCAGAGCCAGATCCCCCCCCCCCCCTCCCCTCCCCCTCCGCCCAATGTCAAAACGCCGAACAAGAAAACGTTCACACGGGGACGGGCGAGCCCCACTCGCGCTCCACGTCTGTCTGCTTCAGCCCTGGGGTTGGGGGGGGAGGGGGCCAGGAGGGGCAAGATTGTCAGGATCGTTGGGGAAGGGTGTCTGTCACCAGGCATACGGCCGTCTGTCTGATTGGCCCTGTCTCCCCGTCGACCTCCGAGGCCCGCTGCGCAGACTACTTCCAGTGGGAGGACTGGGGCGAGGACTACTTCATCACCCGATCCGCGTGCGCTGCCGCGCGTGCCTGCAACCGCCAGCGGGGAGGGCGACGGGGAGCTGCCCACTTCCGTTACAGATCTATCCAGCTGCACCCGCCCGCTTGCCTTACTGAATGCGCTGTTGTCGCGTGCGCTTCGTCGCGTCCACCCAGATTCGTGCGCTCTCGTCGCATGCCCGCTCTACGTTACTCCGTTGCGTGCCCACTTACGTCGCGTGCGCACGCATCAGCTGCTCAGATCTCCGACAATACGAGTTCATCCATCCGGGTGGTGTTCCTCGGTTTCGGCCCGCGGGGGCCGTTACCCGGCCTGCAGGGTCATGAAACACGGATTTGGGACGCAGATTTGCTTTTGAGGAAGGGATCGGGAGCGTTGGGGCCGCGGACTGAAAGCATTCCATCGGGTCCTGTCTGGGACTGCACTGCTGCGCGCATTCAGGAGCTATCGCGCCTGGGGAAGCGGCGTGGACATGCTGCCCAGGCACGGCCGCTGCGTTGCATGTCCGTGTCGCCGAGACATGGTGTCACTAGAGATTGTTCGCGCATGCGTGGGTCCTCTCGGCCTTCAGGGGGTGTCTGGCTCTCTTCAGCCTTGAAGGCCCGTTGGGTTCCTGCTCGGCGGTGTCTCTCGACGGCCATGGGGCCGTTTCCAGCGTGGGGTGCGCTTGGGTTCTTCTGAGGCCCCCAGACTGAGCTTTCCTCGAGGAGGAGGAGGAGGAGGAGGAGGAGGAGGAGGAGGAGGGACGAGGAGGAGAGGAGGAGGAGGAGGAGGAGGAGGAGGAGGAGGAGTAGGCCACACTTACTTCTCTCCTCCCTCTCTTCCGCCCCCTGGTGTCTGCCAGCGGGGGCGTCCGTGGGTACCGCGGCCACGTTCGGCGCGGCCGCGTTTGGCGTGTGTCCGATCGGTGGCGGAGCCGGGATCGCCACGCACGGCGTCGCAGCATCAGCAGAATCGGATCTCGAGGCCCAGACTCCTGGCGCCGGCCGTGCTGTCCAGCACTCGGTGTGGGGCGCCGCTTCTGGGCCCGCGGGGCCGTCCTTAAGGGTAGTCTGGAGTGAAAGCGGAGTCCCGTGGGGAAGCGGGAGGGGCCCAGGATTTTTGGCCATGGGCTCCACAGTCGTAGCACGGGGTCCGGTGACCCCGTGGCCCCAGGCCACTTCGCAACCGTGTGCTTCGCGCTCGTACACAGTGTTATGCTGCGCCCATCGCACTTGGGGACCAAACCCCATAATCAGTTTCAAGCACCCAAGAGAAGTATCGAAACAGTGTGGAACGAGCATCGCCTCCCAGAGCCCGACACGTGAAAATCATCCACTTTGGGTACTTTCCTGGTGCTCGAGTTTTTTTCTTGCGGTTAAGGCTCTAGTACATAGGAACCTCATACACCCAGATGTCCTCCGCTATGATCTGCTCAGTTCCTGGCCGCAGAGCTCCCGACCCCTTTGCTGGGGGTAGTCCCCAGGGCCCACTAAATCGCACCCCAGTAGCACAAGCGTCGAGGAAGCAGGCCCGCATTGCAAACACATCGTCGGAGGTCCGGGTAATACCTTCCCCGGCGGGGTCTTGGGAGGGCTGCAGACGGCCCCGGCAGGGCCGCCAAGGCCTCCCAGCAGAGCTCCAAGATCGCCCAAGACAGCCCCAGAAGCGTCTCCAGGGCGGCTCCTGGAGAGTCTCGTGCCGTCCAGGCGGCGCGAGGATATAGCTCGGAGAGGATCTCTGGACGGCCAACTCAGGCGAAGACCAAAGGATGCCTTCAGTTCTTGAGAGAGTTGTCGCTGACGCCCAGACAATATGTTGCTGAACATGGTTCCAAGAGCGTTCCGGAAGAGCCAAGGAGAGCCCAAAGAGGGCCCCGAAAGGCCCCCGAGGGGGGAGGCGGAAGCGGGCCGACAACAACCAGGAACGATCACGGGGAGAATTGAAGAGTGAGCAGGCAGGATTATGATGAGGAGGAGAGTGGAGGAGGAGAAGAGTGGAGGAGGAGGAGGAGGAGGAGGAGGAGGAGGAGGAGGAGGAGGAGGAGGAGGAGAGGAAGGAGGAGGAGCCGGAGGAGAAGAAGAGGGGAGCAGGAGGAGGAGGAGGAGGAGGAGGAGGAGGAGGAGGAGGGGTGGCAACCCCTGGAGACATACATGCCGTTAGACCTGGCCCAGCGCAGAAACGGAAAGAGCGCTGCAGCCACAGAAACCGAAAATACTCACACCACCGTTCGTACCCGGAGCCTTGGCGTTGAGAGCTTGTTACGTCACCCCTGGCTCGTGGGAGCCTTGGTGTTCAGAGATGGTTGCCTTGCCGCCCGTTCCTGAGCCTTGGCTGGGCCTTGGTGTCAGGAACTTGTTACGTCACCGCTCCCTGCTGGGAGCCTTGGTCTTGGAAGCCTTGGTGTGAAGAGCTTTTTGTGTGACCGATCGCTCTTTATTTGGCGTCTCGGGGCCTTCGTGGGAGTCCTATTGGGCCCTTTTGGAGCCCTTTTGGAAGCCTCTTGGGGGCCTCTTGGGGGCCTCTTGGGGCTTCTTGGCGGTCTGTGGGGGCCTCCTGGGAGCGTCTTGGGGCGAAAAGCTAGACTGTCGGGTTCGTGGTCCCCCTCTTGGGGCCGTCTTGGGGCCCTCTTGGGCCGTCTTGAGCGCCTCTTGGGCCGTCTTGGCGCCCTGTTGGGCCGTTTGGGGGGCCTCTTGGGAGCCTCTGGGGCCGTCTTGGGGCGGTCTTGGGGGCCTCTGGGGCCGTCTCCAACGCAGTGGAAGTCGAAAAGCCGTGTATGCTTAAAATGTACGTTTTCCTATAGGAAATCAATGATTTTCGCCTCCTGATGGCCTCGTGGGACGCCTCTTGGGGGCCTCTTGGGGCTTCTTGGGGGGGCTGTGGGGACCTCTCGGGAGCGTCTTGGGGCGATAGGCTAAACTTTTCCGTTCGTGGTCCCCCTCTTGGGGCCGTCTTGGGGGCCTCCGGGGCAGTCTTGGGCGCCTCTTGGGCCGTCTGGGGCCCTCTTGGGCCGTTTGGGGAGCCTCTTGGGAGCCTCTGGGGCCGTCTTGGGGCGGTCTTGGGGGCCTCTTGGGCCGTCGTAAGGCGCAAAGCCGTGTATGCTTAAAATGTAGGTTTCCCCATCGGAAATCGATGATTTTGGCCTCTTGGGGCCCTCTTGGGACGCCCCTTGGGCGCCTCTTGGGGGCCTCTTGGGGGCCTCTTGGGCCGTCTTGGGCGGTCTTGGGCTGTCTTGGAGCGCTCTTGGGCCGTCTTGAGGGAGAATCCGAAAAACATGCAAAAACCCACAGGACAAAAAAAACCCACACGGCCAGTAACTCCAATCTCCTCACGCTTCGCCCCTCCCCTGGAGCCCCTCCTAGGGCTTCGCCCCAACACAACGTCATCGCTCGTACCTCACTCTTTCCGTTATCCAAGATCTCAGGAGGAGGACGAGGAGGAGCAGGAGGTGGACGAGGAGGAGGTGGACGAGGAGGAGGAGGAGGAGGAGGAGGAGGAGGAGGAGGAGGAGGAAGAGGAGGAGGAGGAAGAGGAGGGCCTCGGAGGGCCCCAGGGGAGGCCGCCGCCGCGCGAGCGGCGGCGGGGGCTCTGCGTGAGCGCGCGCCCCCCCGACGCGCGACGGAGCGCGGCGGCGGGTGCATGGACCAGCTGGACGTGGGCCGCCTGGACATGTTCGACCTGGTCGGCGACAACGTCTGCGTGGGCCGGGCGCCCGAGGGCGGGGTCCCCCCCGAGATCCTGGCGCTGCGAGGTGCTTCCGCGCCCGGCGCTCGTGCGCCCAGTCTTGGGGGGCCCCCGCGGAGCCCTCGTAGGTCGATCTGTCTCTGGAAGATGGCGCAGGGAGGTTGGGTCCGGGGCTCTGGTCGTGATTTTTCACCAGGCCGCAGTCGTTCCGCAGCGTTGGATCTCAGGGTCTCGCGGGTTGCTAGAAGGTGCCCTTGGCCCGGGGTGCCCCCCAGCTGTTGGTTCGCTCCCTGCCCTGGAGCCCCAACAGGGCCCTCCGAACTGGGCCTCGCGAGGAGGCCTGGAGGCCCTGTAGGCCCTGGAGGGCACCCTCGTGAGCACTCCGAGGGTGCCCCTCGCGAGGGGCACCCTCGTGGAGGGCTTCCTCGGCTCTCCTGGGGGGGGCACCTGTGGGCCCGTGGGCACCTCTGGCAGGCACCCGAAGAGCGGCGGTCGACGCCCCGGCTCCGGGGTGTGCCGCCGGCGGGCGCGCCGCTGTCGTGGGCCTCGGCTCGGCCACGCGCCGGAGGGGGGGGGGTTGGAGGGGAGGGGGGGGGCTGCTGAGAAGCACCAGTACGGCCAACGCCTGTCAAGGAGCACCCCTGCTTCCAAGAGGCCTTCCCCCTCCTCCTCCTCCTCTGCCCCCGTGTGCGCGCTGCCAATCGGCGCCGTCGCGGATGGAGGGGGGGAGGGATGGGGGGGGGCCGGGCGGAGGGGAGGAGGGAAGGAGCGAGGGAGAAAGGAAACGAGAATCAATAACAGAAAAGCAGAAACAAACACCTTAAAAAACATAACGGGGAAACAAACAAAAAGACAAGAGAAGCAACACAAACAGGAGGGATGGAAGGAGGGAGGGAGGGAACGGGCGAGGGTGGGCGGGAGAGGAGGGGAGGAGGGGCTGGAGAGAAGGGGATGAGGGGCTTTACACGGCCGCAAGCACACACCCTCAGAATATGAATTCCGATATGCCCTGCTACGGGGCGGGAGTGGAGGGAGGAGGGTGGACGGAGGGAGGGAGGGAGGGAAGGAGCACTCGCGAGCGAACCAGGTGCCCCGGTCCCCCCAAAAGAGCACCGGCGCGGCTCAGGACACGGCCCCCCCCGCGCGAGCACCCCCAACGCCTCGAGCTGGGAGAGCAAAGGCAGCTGCTTCACACACGGCGAGACCTCCTCATCAACGGCGCCCTTGAGGGCGCGAAGTCATTCGCGCTTCGCGGTTCGGTTCCGACTCCTCCTCATCCTCCCCTTCTCCCCTTGGGGGCGGCGCGAGAGCGCGAAGTTATTCGCGCAGCGCGAAGCGCGAAGTTTGGTGCTCTTGCTCATCGTCCTCATCATCACGAGAACCCAAACACGCGACGTTGTTTTCGCAGCTTGGGCCCGCAGAGATCTGAACCCCTTCCCCGGTTCCAGCTTCTCGTCCCGAGACGTTCCTTGACGGTGTTTTGTCGCCCCCCCAGTGGCCGGAAATGTGGACAAGCTTTCGAACCATGATTCTGTTCAGGACGCGAGGGGTCTGGGTTTTAGTGGGCCCGAGGAGCGGAAGGGCTGTCTTTGTTGCCGCTTCTCCGCAAACATGGAAGGTGAAAGCTGTAAGATACATGTCCTGGCTACGGGAACAAACAGTTCAGGGATTGCAGCCGGAACCGGAAGCGGAACAAAAGAACGGCGACGAAACTGGGAACCGGGAACTGAATTGTGCCTGAGCCGGCAACACCAACGGCAAAGCGGAAACGACATACAGTTGCTTTGTCGCTTCCATGGCCCACGAAGGTCTTGGCACTCCTCTTCTTCCGCACGAGCAGGAAGACGACGACGAGGACGGCGTCAAAGAGCAGCAGCAGCAGCAGCAGCAGCAGCAACAGCAGCAGCAGCAGCAGCAGCAGCAGCAGCAGTAGCGGCAGCAGTAGCAGTAGTAGCAGCAACAGCAGCAGCAGCAGCAGCAGTAGCGGCAGACGTAGCAGGGCGGCCAGTGACGGCAGCGGCAGCCTGCCGCCATTGCGCCCGCGGGTGTTGGGGGCGGGACCAGGGCGGCCACAGCATATCTCAGAGAGCGAATATTTTACCCCGCTTGCGCTCCCAAGTCCTGCCACGCGCCTCGTCGTCCAGCAGCTTGACCGTCGCGGGCCACTCCGCTGGCAGCTTTGCGTCGCTCTGCTCCCCTCCCGTCCGGAAGCGGCGTTTGTCAAAAGCGAGGTCGATTCGTATGCCTCTTACATCTTCAGCATCGGGGGCACGATTAGGGGGGAAGGGCAAGGCCTCGATGCTCGAGGCTCGAGGTTTTGGGGCATTTTCGGCGGTGCCTGGCGGTTTGTCCAGCCTCGGGGTGCGGATCCCGCGTCTGCGGGGGAGGAGGACGACAACGACCTCCGAGAGTTCCTGGGAGCCTCCCAGTATGCCTCCTAGTTCCCGAGAACCAGAGAACTTTCGACGACGGCGGCGACGACGACGACGATCCAGGCATCCGATGGTGCGATTTTGTTTCCATCCGCGGCCCCATAAGCTCCCGGCACCCTCCCTGGTGGTAGTTTTTCGTCTCGGATCCATGTTTGATGATCCCGCGGGGCCTGATAACGGGCCGCAGGTGCCGAAATCGAGCAAACACGCTTGGATGGAGCGACATCATGTCGTCGTAGATCTTGGGTCGAGCATCTCGAAAGAGCAGAAGACCCTTGACGACCACGGCGGCGGCGGCGACGACGACGAGCAGCAGCACGCACGTCTGGGCAGGACGGCAGGCGACAGCGGAAGCCTGTCGCCTCTGCGCCCGCGAGCGGTGCTGGGCGCACCACGGGGTCCGGAGCGGCCAGGGGGCGGAGGAGCCGGGGGCCCCCAGAAGCAGCGCCGTGACCACACCGTGCCTGACATCCGCGCGCGTGGCACCGAGAAAAGACACGCCTCGAGGTTTTCTGGCCACGTCCGCTGTCCCTGGGCCCCCGCGCCAGCCCCTGGCCTTCCCCCCCCCCAAACAAAAGAACAAACATGGCCCGGGATGGAAGGCCTGCTCCGGGGAAAGGGGTGGTCCAGACCCTGGGGGGGCAGCGCTGTGGAAGCAGCACGGCGTCGGAGGTCTGTGCGGGGTGGGCGGGTGGGGATATGCTCGGGGTGCGCGCACCGTACTGGGGGCTCGGGCGGCTCTCTCTCCGAGAGGGTCTCGGGCAGTTGGGGCCTCCGGTGTCCCGAAGGCGTGCGGCGACGGACCCCTGCGGTGAGGTCCTCGAGGGTTCTCGGGCCACCGCGCGGTCTTTCACGGCACCCTTTTGAAGAAGCCCGAGTGGACGCGTTCGCACAGTGTGCTTCACGTCCCAGGCCCAGTCCGCTGTCTGCTTCCCACTGGCCGCTGCAGAGCCCAGGGCTCGGTCGCCGCCCAGCTCGAGCCCTCTCTCGCCCTCCGCGCCCTGCCCCCCCTTGTTCCTTCTCCGCCGTCTGCTGCTTGCCTCCCGTCTGCCTCCCGTCCTTCCTGACGATGACGACAACGACGGTGATGCTCCACGCGTCTAAAGAGGTCAGGAGCTCCTAGCTCGTACTGCCCCTCGGGCCGAAGCGTTTCCCTCTGGCCCTGCGGCGGCAAGGCTCGGTCTCGTGCGCCGCAGCGCACCCTCGCAGATTCACTTGAGTGCCAAGAGGCCGCCCACCGCCCCAGCCGACGCAGCGGTAGTGCGGCATCCGAGCAGTCACGGCGACTCAGCCCGCAACAGCAGCACACACGCGCGAAAGCAGAGCAACACAGTCCCCATGGCTCCTGGCCGCCCACTGGACAACCTTGCTCTGCGATGGCGTTCGGAGGCGATCCAGAGAGTCCGTAGCAAGCCACCTACCCCCTCGGTTCGGCCTCCGCGCTGGCGCGAGAACAGTGCACACGACAGGCGGGCTGGTATGCAGCAAAGCTGCAGAACGCAAGCGCCACTTGACGTGCCAAGCGGCACGGACAGAGCAGCGCAGCGAGCCCAGGAGGGGCAGGAGTGAGTGCACCCTGACGTGTGCCGAGCCCCGAGGAGAACGGCCTACGCAACGGGGTCCCTCTCCCCTCGAAGCTCGCACGCTCGTCGCAGGCATTCGTGATCCTCGGACCCGCCTGGCGCCACGAGCACACGGCACCGCGCTCGGCAGACCGATGGGTCCCGAGCCGCAGGGTGCCACAACTACATGAAGGCTGATGCCGCACGAGCGCGGCAGAAGAAATGTGAGAAAGTTGTCGGGACAGATCGCGCCCGTCAGCGCCTGCCGCGCGCCTCGCGGGCTGCGCGCAGCTTGGCGCCCAAGGCGGCGCGAACCCCAGCCATCAGCCCGTTGTATCTGGCCCGCAGCGCCGCGAGCTCCGCCCGCTCCGAAGGGAACTGCTGCTGCTCCTCGGGCTGCTCGGAGTCGCGCTGCTTGTTGACGTCGGACTGCTGCTCGGAGACCGCCTGTGTGTCCACGTGCATCGGCGTCTCGGCGAGAGCGGGCTCCGATGCAGCCTTGTCCTGGGCCTCCGACTCCTGCTCCTGGACCTGCTGGAAGTCTGCCCACGTGCACTCATCCTCGAAGTGCACCTCCCTCGTGGGGCCCGCGGAGCCGATCCCGACCTTCTCCTGGAGGTCCTGCTGTGCAACACCTGGCTGCATGCGCCCGTCCTGATTGACAGCGTACTCCGACGGGTCGCTGCCAAGAGGCTCATCATATGCAGCCTCATCATCATCATCGGCCGAGTCCCTCTCGCACTCCACCCCCTTCACCGCCGTGGTCGGCGGGCAGGCGCTGGGTGTCTTCGGGCCGCCATCCCGCCCAAGCTCCTCGAGCCTCCACTGCCAGCACTGCGCGCCAGAGGCATGGAGGAACCGCCTCAGGCGCCGACCGCACACGATCCGCCAGGACGAAGGCAGTGCCGCGGGTCGCGGCCCTCCCCCGCCTCGCAGCCGTTCTCTATGCTGTGCACGTGGCGGGCTCGGCTGCCTCCGTCGCCTTGAGTGTCCGTGCGCTCGCCGGTACGGCGGCCGACGCCGTCGGTCCTTCCCGCGTGGGCCGACGGCCGCGCCTCCGCCGCCGCCTGACCGACGCTGGTTTGGCGGGGCTCGACGCCGCGCCAACGCCAGCGCCCAGGTTCGCGTCCGTGCACTCCTCGTACTCGCCCTCGTCCTGCACATCGCTCAGCTCGTCGTGCTGGTTGCCGAGGGGCGCCTGCACCTCGCCCGAGCCGAGACCGTCCTCGTCCGTGCAGGCGTCGCCGACGGTGTCGTCGTCGACTTGCTTGGAATCATCGTCCTGCGCTCCGTCGCCAGCGCACTCGCCGAGCTCGGGCTTGGACTCGAACCTGACCTCATCGGGCCCGCAATCGCTGTCGAAGCCCTCGAGCTCGTCGTCGCCGACGCCGTACTTGATCTCGTACTGGTTGTGCAGCTGCACGTGCTGCTGCTCGTCCACGTGCTGCTGGTGCCCGTCATCGTCGTTCTTCGCATCGCCGTTGTAGCCGCACTCGTCTGTGGGCGGCGCCATGCTGCGGCGCCTCGCCTCCAGGATGGGTCGCCATCCCGCCTCAGGGGGAGGACGGCTGAGAGCCCACAGATCCGTTGGGGCGAGGGCGCCAGACCGCCCACGGCGCTGGCTGGCCTGCGGCCGCTCGAGCGCGGCCTCGAGGACTTCGGCGCCTTCAACGAGGAAGGCGTGGGCCCCGAGGTTCCGAGTCGCCCGCTCGGCGCCCGAAGCCCTCTCGCCGCGGATCAGGCGCGCCAGGGCTGGCCTGATGGCCCGAAGCCGCAGGGCGAGCTCGGCGTCTTCCTCATCGCCAGCTCCATCTGCAGCCCAGAGCCAGATCGGCTCAGCACCGACGCGCGCCGCGGCGGCCACGGCGGCCGCGATGCCGTGCCTCGCAGCGCCCCCCGTTGCCGCGCCTTCGGCTGCCGCTCGAACCAGCGGCCCCAGGGCGGCAGCAGCGTCCAGCGCCGCGACTGCCGTGAATGCCCGAACAGCGCGGGGCTCGAACGGGCCAACTGAGAAGCAAATAGCCCGAACAGCGCGAAGCTCGAACGGGGAAACCGCTGCCACACCGGTGTGGTTCCTTGGGCCGAAACGGCTACGGACACACCGACGACGACGACGACGACGACGATGATGATCATGATGATGATGATGATGATGATGATGATGATGATGATGATGATGATGATGATGATGCTGATGCTGATGCTGATGCTGATGCTGATGCTGATGCTGATGCTGCTGCTGCTGATGACGATGACCATGACGATGACGATGACGATGACGATGACGATGACGATGATGATGATGATGATGATGATGATGATGATGATGATGATGATGATAGCGATGGCGATGTTTAGGATGACGGTGATTGTGATGGTGGTGACGATGATAAGGCCGTCGTTGACGTTGATTGTGATGATGCTCGTGATGGTGATGCGATTGATAGTGATGACAGTGATGATGCTGGCGCCTGTGGTGGTGATGGCGCTGACGATGATGATGCTGGTGATGATGATGATGATGATGATGATGATGATGATGATGATGATGATGATGATGGAGATGACGATGATGATGGTGATGGTGATGGTGATGGTGATGATGATGTTGCCGAGTGATGACGATGACGATGGTGTGATGCCGACGACCGAAACGGTGATGGTGATGGTGATGGTGGTGGTGGTGAAGATGATGATGATGATGATGATGATGATGATGATGATGATGATGATGATGATGATGGTAGTGTTGATGATGATAATAATGATGATAGTGGTGATGATGATGATGATGATGATGATGATGCTAATGATGCTAATGATGATCATGAGCGTGATGATGCTGATGATGCTGATGATTGAGTCGACGATGATGCTGGTGATGATGATGATGATGATGGTGACAATCATGACGATGATGATGGTGATGATGATGAGGATGACGATGTTGGTGATGAAGCCGATATTGATGATGGTGATGCTGATGGTGCTGATGATGATAATGATGATGATACTGGTGGTGCGGATGGTGATGATGACGATGATGGTGGCGGTGGTGGGGATGTTGATGGTGATGATGGTGATGGTGATGGTACTGGTGATGGTGGTGGTTATGGTGATGAGGATGATGACGATGAGATGACGATGATGATGATGATGATGATGAGGAGGAGGAGGAGGAGGAGGAGGAGGACGAGGAGGAGGAGGAGGAGGAGGAGGAGGAGGAGGTGGGGGAGGAGGCGGAGGAGGAGGAGGAGGAGGAGGAGGCGACGGGGGACGAGGAGTAGGAGGGGGAGGAGTCGGAGGAGGAAGAGGAGGAGGAGGAGGACGACGACGACGGTCACGACGGTGGTTGTGGTGCTCCGAACGCCTCCGACAGCCTTCCGACCACCTCCGACTTCGACGAGCGGCGGCAGCCGCAGCGCGGGAGCGGCGGCGGGAGCGGCGCCCTGGCCCCGCGCCGCGCGCTGAGGCCCGGGCCAGGGCGGCACCGGCGACTGCAGCGAGGGCGAGAGGGCGGCCTTCCACCCCTTCAAGGACATCGAGGCCTCCCCCCTCCTTCGAGGAGGACGGGGGTCCCCCCCCTCCTGACTCCTCCTCAAACATCGGCCTCCCGACTTATCCTGGGGTGCGCGCTGGCCAGACCTTCGGCAGCGGAGCCAGCCGTGGCGACGAGGGCGCCCCAGGAAGCACGGCAGCGCCCGACGGCGCCCGAGAACCTCGATCCTCGAGTCTCGATCCTTGCTCCTGCCCCTCTGTCGCTGCCCCGCCCTCCCCTCCCCGAGGTCTGGACGAACTGCTACAACAACGCCGTCGGGTACCACCCGCCCACTCCCGCGCCCGCCCCCGAGGAGCCCCGCGCATCCCCCGAGAGGGCCCGGGAGGTCCCTGCTGGTAGGGCCGCCGCCGTCGTAGAAGAGGATCGGCCTGCTCGGCGTAACCCTCGCTGGAGTGACCTGTGGTGCACGCCGACTCGGGCGATGAGGTCCATACATATCTCAGCCACGCGCAGAGCGGGGTGGGGGGAGGGGGGAGGGCTTCTTAGGAGCACACTTGTTTTTTAGAAGGCGCGGGCCTTATCTATAGATGCAAGGCCGGCGCCGTCTAAGAAGCAGCCTCCTTCCAAGAAGCCCTCCCCCCTCCCTCCAACCCCTTGCGCGCGCCGCCAGGTATCCGCCGGTCCTGGCCAGGCCCATGCCGGGCCCAGGACCGGTGCATGTGTGTTGCCTCCATGGCCAGACTTTGGGGCGGGGGCGTGCACTGCCTCCATGGCCAGGCCTTGGGGCGCGGGCGTACGGGGCGTAGACACCGCTCCTGGACTCATTCTCCTCGACAAAGGGGCCGAGATGGAGGTCCGGGGACCCCGCATGGAGCGCCCTACTGCGCCAGGCCTCCGGGGAGAGAGCTGAGTGCCTCACGCAAGGATGGTTCGGGCTTGCTGCTCGAGTCCAGCATAGGGACGCAGTGCCTCGGGTGCCCAAGAGGTCGTCATCATCGTCATCATCATCATCATCATCATCATTATCACCATCATCAGCACCATCATCATCATCATCATCATCATCATCATCATCATCATCATCATCATCATTATCATCATCATCATCATGTTCATTAACTATCCTCATCATCACCACCACCATCATCATCACCACCATCATCCTCGTCATGATCATCACCACCATTATCCTCATCATCACCACCATCATCATAATCATCACCACCCTCAGCATCATCACCATCATCATGGTCATCATTATCATCATCATCATCATCATCATCATCATCATCATCACCATCATCATCATCATCATCATCATCATCATCATCATCATCATCATCATCATGTACACAGCCCAGGGGACAAGAGATGTCATACGCAGCGGCATCCCGTGCCCCCTCGAACAGCCACCCATTATGCTAAGCTGGCACGGCGGCGGGAGAATAGGGCAGGGGTCAGATGTCGTGGCCCGGGCTATCAGATCTTTCAGATTTCAGCACCCCCTGTTCTTCTTTCAATGCGTTCCCTGGTCTCCCATCGTCCGTGCACGTGCCTCGGGCCAGGATGCGCCAACCCCCTCTTCCTGCCCCGCCTCGTCGGAGCATCTGGCCGCCCCGGACATTCGACGAGGCGACTTCTTCGAGGCGCGTCCCCAGAGGGCACCCTCTCCGGCAGCGCGAAGCCCGGCCCCTACCCTCGCCGATCAAGGATTCAGGCAACTCGCTGGGCGGCGGGGGCAGGGCTCGGAACTCGTCGAACGCGTGGCGAAAGGCGAACCCTGCCCCCGCCGCCCATCGATTCAGGACACTCGCTGGCTGATGGGGTACAGTGCCGTTTCAAGTACGTGCTCCGCGTGCGGATCATGTATGAAAAATGCAGGGACTTAGTATTAAAAGAACAGCGATGAGCTCATGCATGCATGAATCCATGGAGTAAGCATGTCTTACAAATCCCAAGTTCTTAAACATCCTATGTATTTAAAGACTGCCCTACATAGGGCTCGGAGCTCGCCACCCGTGCCGTTTTTTTGATGGCCCCTCTCGGGCCCGAGAGCGGTCCCTCGGGGCCGAGGCCCAGGGAGGGCTGCGGTGCAGAGAGAACGTGTCGTCGGAGATCTGGGTTGCCGAGGATATCGTACGGTAGGTTTGCGTCGTGTCGACCAGCGGCGACCCCAGCGCGGGCGTTCAAGGTTGAACGCCGCCGGCGACCCAGAATCGATCGATGTTGAAGGATCGGACGTTGCGGCAGCGGCCGATCGTTCAAGGTTGAACGATCCCTGCGGTGTCAAAAACCAACGCTGGGGTCGGCACGACACGAACCTGCCGTAGGCACGCCGAGTCACACGTCGGCCTGCCAACGGGTACCCCCGAGAAGCTCTTCTCATCCGATGGGCCAGCGAAGGCCAGGGGCACCTCCACGAAGCTCGGGGTCGATGGAGGATCTGCCCGCAGACTTCTCCAATCAAGACGTCTTCCT
Organism: Prorocentrum cordatum; assembly: GCA_963575745.1. NCBI lineage: Eukaryota > Dinophyceae > Prorocentrales > Prorocentraceae > Prorocentrum > Prorocentrum cordatum. Next base: position 246,873 of record CAUYUJ010000891.1, read on the forward strand.
GCATGGCCCAGCCCTTCACCTTCCGCACCTTCCGACCAACGGGTGGCCGATTTAGCGATCTTCCCGAGGGACAGCAACAGCGTCAACATAACATCTCGGAGCGCCGCGTGGATTTCTTTGATTGGCGCTGGACCCCCCCGGCGGCGCTTCTGGCGCCGCCCCTGGCGAACGGAGCGCGCCAGGGAGTGGGGTCCAGCGCCGATTCGAGAAATCCGCGCGGCGCCCTGAAAGTTCATGCTTGTGCCATGTCGTGCTCCTCGAGAAAAAACATCGCCAAATGGGCTCGCTGCTGGTCGGAAGGCGTGGATGGTGGACAGCCAGCGGCGTCTGCTGCTTTGGTTCAGCCCCGCCTCTCCGGCCAACGCGTGCCACTCTTCCACAGGATCTTGGGGGCGGGGGCTGGCCTCACGCCGCGGCAGCTGCTTCGATCGCGTCGACGCCAAAGGGGCCTCTCACAGCCTCGCCTCGACACCCTCAAGGTGGACATCATGACCGCGGTCGTCGTCGTTGTCGTCGTTGTCGTCGTCGTCGTTGTCATCGTCGTCGTCGTCGTCGTCGTCTGCCGTCGTCGTCGTCGTCGTCGTCGTCGTCGTCGTCGTCGTCGTCGTCGTCTGTCCTCGTCGTCGTCGTCGTCGTCGTCGTCTGTCCTCGTCGTCGTCGTCGTCGTCGTCGTCGTCTTCGTTCTGCGCGCCGATCGCTCGAGGACCTTTCGCACCCTCGCCTTGGCGCACCCTCAAGGTGTACATCTTGACCGTCGCCGTCGTCGTCGTCGTCGTTGTCGTCGTCGTCGTCGTCGTCGTTCTGCGCGCCTCCAACACCCCTGCTGGCATCTTGACCGATGTACGGTCAGTTAGGTCATGTCGTGCCGATGCGGCGGCGACTCCACTTGGGGGGTCACCACCTACAGCCAGAGATCGAAGATCGAGGGGGAGCAGGGCGGATCGGTGATCGAGGAGGCCTCCCCGTTTCTGGGCGTCTCTGGGGGTCCTGGGATCGAAGATCGAGGAGGAGGAGGAGGAGGAGGAGGAGGAGGAGGAGGGCGGATCGAGGGTCGAGGAGGCCCCTCCCCCGTTTCTGGGCGTCTCTGGGGGTCTCGGGGGCCCTCCAGGGCTCGAGGGGGTGGGGGGTGGAGGTCACCTCGTGGAGTTGGCGCACCCCTCGGTGGCCGTGCGATCGGACCCCGACGCGGCGGCGACGCCGACGCGGCGGCGGCGCCGACGCGTGCCGACGCGGCGGCGACGCCGCCGCGGCGGCGGCTCCGGGAGGGAGGCCGCCGACGGCCTGCGCGCGGCCAGCTTTTGCAGGCCCGCGGCTGCCAGGAGGCCGTGGTCGCTCGGGGCGGAGCGGTCCACGGTCGGCGCCGAAAAAAAAAGCAGCAGCGCGTGAGTCGTCACGGCGCGGTCTTGCCCCCTCGGGTCGGACGGAAGGAGGGGGCCCTGGGAAAGGGGGGCAGGCGGGTGCGTGCGTAATCTGCCTGCGTGCAGGTGGTGTTCGGCCCCGCCGCAGGCGCGCGCGCGCGCGACGCATCCCTCGATGCATTTTCACGCCTACGGCGGTGGCAGGCGGTGGAGAGCCAGCTAGCTGCGTGAGCTGGCTTAGCAAGACTTTTTTTTCCTGGGCGGCGCGCACCAGGCGGTAAAGGGGAGAGGGAAGACATCTTCGACGGAGGCTGCTTCTTGGAAAGCGATGCCCCTACATCTATAGACAAGACCGGCGCCTTATGCGAAGCAGGGGTGCGTCAAAGAAGCCTGCCCCCTCTACCCCCCCCCACCCCTACCCCCCGCTGCGCGCGGCCAACTTCTGCCATCTCCCAGGAATCCTCTGATAGATTTGTGCTTGCCATCCGGGGCGCCGGGGCTCCCGACACGCAACGCCCCGGGGGCGGCTTCTGCGCCCAGGAGCCGTCCCTGGTGGCCCCCGGGCCCGAGGGCGTGCCCCGGAGGCCGACCGCGACGAGGGTCGAGACCTCTGGGGCCGGGGGAGCAGACGGCTCGTCGGAGAGCTGGGCTCCTCCCTCGTCCGAGCCGGCCCGCCCCGCCCCCCCGCCGCAAGGAGGGCCAGGAGCAGCAGGAGGGCGCCGAGGACTGGCAGCAGCAGGACTGGCAGGAGCAGCAGGCCTAGAGGAGCGGGGGGCCGCGGCGGGCGAGCCGGGCGGTCGGGTCAGAGGAGGAGGAGGAGGTACTGCTGCCCTTGCCCTTGCCTCGTGTTCCCCTCTTTGGGCCTTCTGGGAGGCCTCGTCGCCACCGCCGGATGCGCCTGGAGATCCAGGTCAGAACGAGGCCCAGGACGGGTCCGGAGAGCAAGGGTAGGGTATCGGTACCTGTTTGGTTTCACCGGGGGGGGGAGGACCAAATAGCCACGCGCAGAGGGGTACGGGTAGGGGGGAAGGCTTATTAGAGACACCTCGTGTTCTTAGAATGCGCGAGCCTTGTCTACAGATGTACGACTGGCGCCTTCTGAGAAGCAGCCTCCTTCTAAGACGCCTTCCCCCCTCCCCCTACACTGACAGGGCTCGTGTCGATTCTTCCGATTCGATTTCGATGGCTTCCGATTCCGATTCGATTCGACTTGGGATGTTGATTTGGATTCCAATTTCTCAACGGAGGCCTGTTAGCCTGCCGATTTCCGCCGGTTCGACTTCTCCCGACTCGTCTGCCGATTTCCGCCGATCCGATTCAGTTCGATCGCCGATCCGACTTATCGATTCGATTTTGGGCTCTCCCGCCTGAGATCTGGACGTCTCAATTTTTGTCGCACCAGACGTTGCCGCCGGGATTCGGGCCTGGGGACCATCACAAATCGATCTGGCTCGATAATTGGCGTATGAAGATAGGGTCTAGGCCTCGATCCTCCTTCTCCTCCTCCTCCTCCTCCTCCTCCTCCTCCTCCTCCTCCTCCTCCTCCTCCTCCTCCTCCTCCTCGTCCTCCTGCAGCGCAAATCGAATCCTCCTCCTCCTCCACCTCCTCCTCCTCCTCCTCCTCCTCCTCCTCCTCTTTTCCCTCCTCCTCCTCCTCCTCCTCCTCCTCCTCCTCCGGTAGGTAGGTAGGTAGGTAGGTAGGTAGGTAGGTAGGTAGGTAGGGTCCAGTGCTGTGGTTATGGTTTTGCGGGATGGTGTTTTTTGTTTCGCGGCGTCGGATCTCAGGGAAGAGGCTCTGGTGGCGCCCGCAAGTGGATGGCGCGAGTGGGCTGGGCTTCTATACTGAGAAGGCGGAGGGGCTTGCGAGACGAGACGGCCAGGGCATTGGAGTGGCTGGGCGACTTTCGAGGAGGCCTCCTGGAAGCCAGGAGGGCTTCTGTGGAAAGGTCCGCCCGCTTTCTCGGAAGCCCCCCGCTCTCATTGCCAGCAGGCCGCACCCCTCGCGCTCGGGGGCGGCACGAGGAGGAGGAGGAGGAGGAGGAGGAGGAGGAGGAGGAGGAGGAGGAGGAGGAGGAGGGAGAGGAGGAGGGGGAGGAGGAGGAGGAGGAGGAGGAGGAGGGAGGAGGAGGAGGGGAGGAGGAGGAGGAGGAGGAGGAGGAGGAGGAGGAGGAGGAGGAGGGGGGAGGGAGGAGGGAGGAGGGAGGAGGAGGAGGAGGAGGAGGAGGAGGAGGAGGAGGAGGAGGAGGAGGAGGAGGAGGAGGAGGAGGAGCGGGCTCGACCGTCGGTCCCGAGGCGGGCCTCCCCGGAGCCGACCTCGCCTGGAGACGAGGCAGCCTGGTCGTGAGGTCTGCCAGGGCGGCTGGAGGTCCAGCCAGGAGCGGAGCCCGGGCAGTGCTGAGGCGGGGGCCGCTGCTCGGGGGCGGAAAAGAGGGGGGTGATGACTAGGGGGGGGTGGATATCATGGCGGGGGCCATGATATTTCCCCAGATTTCATGGCGCCTCTTCTTGTTTCATTACGTCCCTGGCTCCCCCGCTGGGCCGCGCACATGCCGCCGGTCATGATTTGCACCCCCCCCCTCTTGGAACCCCCCCTCTTGGCCGCTCCCGAGCTGCCAGGGGGGTCGCCATCTCCTCCCGAGGGGCTGAGGCTGAGGCCGGCGTGCGCCGGGGCGCGCCCTGCGCGGGCTGCTGGTTGCCCAAGTCTTCACTTTAAGTGATGATGTCTTCTGTCCAGCGGTTCCGCGGTCGGCCTGGCGCCCTGCGCCCGGCCGGGGTCCACACCAGCGCTGCCTTCGACCACCTGCCATCGGTGCTGCCGACGGTCTTCTGCAGCAGGGCATCATTACGAAGCTTCTGCAATTGGACCCAAGTCTTGAAACCCGCCTTCTCGAACTCACCCACTGCTTTCCGGGTCGCGCGGCCAATCCACTCCACGTACGGCTCGTCCACACCGCCCGCAGAGACAGCTCTCATCGGTGGCGTCGCAATGACTTTCCGGAGCATCTTCCGCACTTCTGTCTGAAAGTTGGTTTCCCTTGCCGCCGTCATGGTCCACGTGCCGCTCCCGTAGAGGACAATCGAAGATACCACAGCGTCGAACAGGCAAAGCGGGGACCGCAAAAGGTACAGCTTATTACACAAGACTGCTTTGAATTTGCCGAAGCCCCCCCATCCATCCCCTCATCCCTCCGCAATGCGGCTTTGTACTTCGACGCCATGAAATCATTGAAAGCACAGTTTGCGCCCGAGGTAGGAGACGCTTTCGTCCACTGGCAGCACTTCAACCCTGCCAGCTCTAACTTGCACGTGCGATTGCGCAAGGACCCCTCTCCGGTCAACAACGTTAGAAAGGATTTTGGTTTTCCCCATATGTAACTTCAGCCCCGCTTCTCCGGCACGCGCTGTTAGGTCTTCCAACGTGTGCCGCATTTGCGCACGACTTGTTCCGACCAGCATAATGTCATCCGCAAACCAGAGGTGCGTGAGACGCTTGCCCCCTAGTTTCACTCCGATGTCTCTTTTCTCCGACTTCTCTTTGAGATCACGCATGATTGAATCCAGCAGAGCATTGAACAGAGTGGGGCTCACCGGATCCCCTTGCTTTGTTCCTCTTTCCACTATGAAAACACGACTCGTACGATCAGACAGGATCTGCCCCGTCTGCCCCTCGTACAATTTGCGCAACGCTTGGATATAGGAGTCCAACACGCCTTGCTCACACAAAGACGCCAACAGTGAGGCTTGGCTGACGGTATCTGATGCCTTCTCGGAATCCACTGCAGCCACCCAGAGATTCAAGTGGTGTTCGTACATGTTCTCGTGCAGCAAGACGAGTGTCAACAAGTGATCGTCGCAATTGTATCCCTTCCGAAACCCTGCTTGGTCCACCGATTGTTGTTCCGTAAGGTACGCCAACAGTCGCCCATGCAAGACCATACTGAACAATTTGTACAACATCGAAAGAGAATCGCGATAGGTCGATAGTTGCTTGGCAACTTGGGGTCTCCTTTTTGAAAGCACTTTGATGCACGTGTGCCTCCACGTCTGCGGAGGCTCTTCCCCGTCGGTCAGAATACTCGTGAAGACGCGGCCATGCACATCCAACAGATAGTCGCCACCAGCTTTGAATATCTCTGCCTCTATGCCGGCCGACTCAGCCGCCTTGCCCTTTTTCAGTTTCTTCATCTGCGTTCCGACCTCTTCAGCCGTGACCGGCGGAATATCCGACTGCCCACCTGTAGGTGACGACGTAATCCCCGCTTCGCCTGGGCAGTGCTTTCTGGAATTCAAATCTCCATTACAAGTAGCAAATACGTCTGCGATACCCTATCTGTCCGAGACTTCATACCCCCCCGCTGTGTTTCACGCAAGTCAGCCGCTGCTCCTTCAAATTGCTCCCAAGGCCATGCATTCTCCCAGTGGCAGAAAATTCCCGCAAGGTGCCGTCGATCTTCTCTGGCTTGCGCTGCCGGTCCCAAGTTCTCAATTCTTTCTTCAAGTCCTTGCAGATACGTTTGAGTGGCCTGTGCCCCTCGCCCCCCTTCCGTGCGGCTCGCCCCTCGTCCGGCAATTGTCGAATCCGTAAGGGCAGATCTGTCCGTTGCATTTTCTTGGTCGCGGGGTTGGCTTTGCACTTCTCTGCAGCTGACGACATTGCGGACTCAATGCGATTGCAAAGCTCTGCGGCCAGCACGGTGCCACAGGGCTCGTCCAACTCGCACGTCGCTTTCAACTCCTCCTTCAACGTAGCATCAGCATCGGGATGTCAATTGAAGCGGCGTTTGCCCGTACGCTTGGCCGGCTCTCGTTGGTCCCCCCCGGGCCGAGGCAGTCGCAAGGTTAGTTGTACTCCTCGATGGTAACCCCCCACCCCGATATCTGGTATAGCTGCAGAATGCGATACGTGTGTGTGTGTGTGTGTGTGCTCATCTCTGCGCCCGTACAGAAAACATAGATTTGTGGATGCCTTCTTCCATCATAATGCGTCCAGTTGCCGCAAGATGGGCTGGGGAACTGTGTGTTTGCAATCGACAATGTATCCTCGGCGACCCACGCAGCTAGGTCGTCACCTCTGGGATTGCGTACCCCGACCCCGTGCTCTCCGATGCACGCGTTGTCCACCAGGTCACCGATTGCTCCTACAGAAGCAGTGAAATCGCCACCAACAGTAAAAGTCAGATTTCTTAACATTGCTTCTTTTTCAATTGACGACATTGCAGCGTACACCGCCTCGGCTTCCTCATCTAGCACCCACGCGTTTGGCGTATACACCGAAAGCACTCGCACATTACGCATGTGAATGTTCATGCCAACCCAACACAATATGTCCGAACGAGCTGTGAAAGAAAGGATGTGGTCTCTCCAGCGGCGATGCACGATAATAGCAACACCGTTGGAATGCTTGCAATCTCCAGAGCCCATGAACACATGCCCCTGTTCTGTTTGAAATTGCTCCACTGTCTCATCCCTCCAAGTCTCGCTTAACAATACCATGCCCCATATTCTTAATTGTTATAACTCCACAAATAATTCCTGCAGTCTTATCTCTGTTCTGACTGATTTCACGTTTTTGCAAATCATTGTGAATGACGACGTTTTGTCGCAACCATCACTCTCAGGCCCCTGCCTCCGGGTGTTGCGTGTTTCATTGCAAGATTGCGGCTGATGGCGTAAAGCTGTGGCGATGCTCGCGGGCAGGCCGCCGTCTGCATTGGCATCTTTCCCCTCCCTCCCCCCAGGGGTGTCGCTGCCAGGGGGGGCGCCATCTCCTCCCGAGGGTCGGCATGAAAAAGCGGTTGAGGATGCCGTGCGGGGTCGTCTGGATGACGGCGCACGGATCCGCCGACGTGGCCGGCCGCCGAGGCACGCAAGCGTCGAAGACGTTGGGGTCGAGCGGCAGACCGGCAGAGGAGAGCGTGTGGGGGGGCCTTCCGACGGACGGAGCGGCCCGCTTCCCCGCTGAATTCTATGCCCCTGAATTCGATGTGTCAGGCTTGCCTGACGGTCGGGTGCCAGTGGAGGCACTCGGCTAACCGAGGGTGGAGGGTTTCTCCGAAGGGCTTAGGCGGCCCGTCCTCCTCCTCTCTCCTCCTCCTTCTCCTCCTCCTCCTCCCAAAATCGATGCCCTTGGGGATGCCTGCCCCTCGCGCCCCCCGAACCCCGCCCGCCGTAGAGCCAGGGACTGGCTCGTCTACCGGCGGCACCCAGCAATTGGAGCTAAGGTTTAGTTGAATTCGTTGGGTCTCAATGGCGTGTGATGGTGGTCTGACCTCGCACGCAGCACCGCTTACCCCTGAAGTCGTGCTTCCATAATCCCTTTGGCTCAGAGGTGGTTTCGTGGTCGCATGACTCCATTTTCTATGCTGCGTCCTGCGTCCTGCGTCCTCCTCCTCCTCCTCCTCCTCCTCCTTCTCCTCCTCGAGGCAACGTGCCCATGAGCTTACTGCATTGAGTTTCCATATCTTTCATAAACTCAGAGCTGCACTTGCTTGCCATCCGCACCTGTTCGGCACTTATAGCATTACCACACAAGCTAGGCATTCAGCGATGCTTGCATGCCAGACTAATCAGGAGCGTGCTGGAGTCGTTCCCGCGACCCCCTCTCGCACGCGCCAATCCATATCTCGGCCGATGAGGCCTCAATCAGGTAATTGATCGTAGAGTGGTTGCATGACTCGTCCCCCCATGCTACGTGGACTCCTCCTTCTCCTCCTCCTCCTCCTCCTCCTCCTCCTCCTCCTCCTCGCCCTCCTTTCCTCGGGTTGCCTACGGCCCGGGGGGAAAACGACCACCCGAGGATGGGCATCGGAGATCGGATTGGTCCGTGGGCGTTTCGGGGCCGGACGGGTGTCGGGGGCGGCACGGGGGGTCTTCCCGCCCCCCGTCCTCAGGAGGTTGCGACCGCCCGAGGGGTGACTCCTTTTGGCACTTCCTGGCGCCCGCAGAAGGCCACCCTGGGCCCTGGTCTGGTAGACGGGCCCTCCTCGAGCCAGCGCTCACCAGATGAGCGACGTAGAAGCACGGGGTCGTCTTCGCCGACACTGGCGGGTAAGCTGCCCGCGTAAGGTCGCGCGTGAGCGCCACCGCTCCAAGCGTCGCGTGCCGCGCTGGCGGCCCGCGCAAGCCACAGCGTAAGGTCGCTGTGCCATCTCGTTAAAGACCCGTGTTATCGATCGTCGCTCAGATGTCCGCCACGGGCTCCCGCCAGCCTGCGATGCGCGGCGGCGGAGGCGGAGAGGGAGTCGGCCACGAGCAGCGGGGGGTAGGAGGAGGGGGGGAGGTTTCTTGGAAGCACCCCTGCTTCTTAGAAGGCGCGGGCCCTGTCTGTAGATGTGAGGCTGGCGCCTGCCAAGAGGCAGGGTGCGTCAAGCCTTCCCCCCTCCCCCTGCCCTTCAGTCGGGCGTGTCCCCCTACAGAGGGATTTTCGACGAAAAATAAAATGTTCCCGGCAAAGCAACCTAACAGCGATGTGTGTATAAGCAGATTTGGAAGCATTCCCCTTGAGATTCAGGTGATAATCCATTTGTAGAATTCTGTTGTCCTCGCAGTCGCAGTCGCAGTCGCTATGACAGTCGCAGTGGCAACGGCCTTATGATCCAATGGAATCCTAAGGATTCCTTGGGATTCCTAAGGCATCCTTAGGCATCCATAGGAATCCTTAGGAAACCTTAGGAATCCTGATTCCCAGGGGTTCCTAGGGATTCTTAAGGATTCCTGAGGAATCCCAAGGATTCCTAAGGATTCCTGAGGATGCTTAACTCTGCCTACGGATTCCTAGGGATTCCTATGGATTCCTACGGATGCCTCAGACTGCCTCAGTTTCAGCCTCAGCCTCAGCCTGCCTCGGCTTGCCTCAGCCTCAGCCTCAGCCTGCCTCGGCCTCAGCCTCAGCCTGCCTCAGCCTCAGCCTCAGCCTGCCTCGGCCTCAGTCTGCGTCAGCCTCAGCCTCAGCCTGCCTCAGCCTCAGCCTGCCTCAGCATCAGCCTCAGCCTCAGCCTGCCTCGGCTTGCTTCAGCCTCAGCCTCAGCCTCAGCCTGCCTCAGCATCAGCCTGCCTCGGCCTCAACCTGCCTCAGCCTCCCCTCCCCCCCCCTTCCCCCCCTCATTCAGCTTCACCTTGTCTCAGCTTCGGCCTGCCTCGGCCTCATCCTCGGCCTCAGCCTCAGTCTCAGCCTCAGCCTGTCTCGGCCTCAGCCTGCCTCGGCCTCAGCCTCAGCCTGCCTCAGCCTCAGCCTGCCTCAGCCTCAGCCTCAGCCTGACTGAGCCTCAGCCTGCCTCCTCAGCCTCAGGCCTCAGCCTCAGCCTCAGCCCTCAGCCTGCCTCGGCCTCAGCCTCAGCCTGCCTCAGCCTCAGCCTCAGCCTCAGCCTCAGCCTGCCTCTCAGCCTCAGCCTCAGCCTCAGCCTGCCTCGGCTTGCCTCAGCCTCAGCCTCAGCCTGCCTCGGCCTCAGCCTCAGCCTCAGCCTGCCTCAGCCTCAGCCTCAGCCTCAGCCTCAGCCTCAGCCTGCCTCGGCCTCAGCCTCAGCCTCAGCCTGTCTCAGCCTCAGCGTCAGCCTCTCAGCCTCAGCCTGCATCAGCCTCAGCCTCAGCCTCAGCCTGCCTCAGCCTCACTCTCAGCCTGCCTCAGCCTCAGCCTGCTCAGCCTGCCTCGGCCTCAGCCTCAGCCTGTCTCAGCCTCAGCCTGCCTCAGCCTCAGCCTCAGCTTCAGCCTGCCTCGGCGTGCCTCAGCCTCAGCCTCAGCCTGCCTCGGACTCAGCCTGCCTCGGCCTCAGCCTGCCTCAGCTCGGGCATTCAAAATATTGCACAGGACTTGTGTTCTGGGAACACGAAGATCACGAAGTGGTCCACAGTTGGCTCCGGGCAAGCAAAACATGGTACAGGAATGGTGTTCTGGGAACACGAAGAACACGAAGTGGCCCACAGTTGGCTCCGGGCATTAAAAATGTGGCCTGGGAATTGTGTTCTGGGAGGACGAAGAACACGAAGTGGCCTACAGTTGGCTCCGGGCATTCAAAATGTGGCCTGGGAGTGGTGTTCTGGGAACACGAAGAACACGAAGTGGCCTACAGTTGGCTCCGGGCATTCAAAATGTGGCCTGGGATTGGTGTTCTGGGAGCACGAAGAACACGAAGTGGCCTACAGCTGGTTCCGGGCATTCAAAATGTGGCCTGGGAATGGTGTTCTGATGGCTCCGGGCAGTCAAAATGTAGCCTGGGATAGTGTTCTGGGGAGTCCCCGGTTTTCCCCGGCTTCCCCCGGATCCTGCCCAGACCCCCTTGGGGAGTCAGCATGTTCTCTTTTGACCCCACTAGAAACCTATCAGTCTTGGCTGTTAGGTTATTACACAAAAAATCTCAAACAATAATCCAAACATAGTCTGGGGAGTATTTTTCAGTTTTTTACATGTTTGGACTATTTTTGGGGTATTTTTTTTTATTTTTCGTCGAAAATCCTCCTGTAGGGGGACACGCCCGACATAACCCTACCCCCTTCTGCGCGCCGCCAATCAGAAGAGGGAGCGAGAAGCAGGAGGCCGGCGGCGGGCGCGCAGGGCTGGGGGGGGCCTCCCGACCTCGGCCCCAAGGGGGCCTGCACCGCTGTCTGCAGCCGCTCTATCGGCGGGGGATCCCTGCGGCCGAGTGGCAGCGGGTGCGGGGGAGGCCGGGAATCCCTGAGGACCTCCAAGGGCACCAGTATGTCTGGACGCCCGAAATGGGTACGGAACGAGCGGGTACAGTGCCCAACAGCAGTTCCTGTTCATTTTGGACAGGACTCGCTGTTCACGCCGCCGCGGCCTGTGTCCATTCGAGACAGAAGGCCGCCTGCCCAGCAGCGGCCGCTGTTGGTTTGGGACGACATTTGTTGTTGGGCATTGTACCCATTTACCCATTTCGGGCGTCCAAAATATGGGGGGATCGGCATACCAGGAACACACTTATCGGGTGGGGGGGATGGGGTTGGGAGAAACGGTGTTCTCGCTCCCCGTAGGCGGCCGAAGGTATCGTTCATTGCATCCGGATGCTATTGCTCATGCCCTTCGTCCATCCAACCCCTTTCCTCCGAACACTGTTATTGCTCTCCTCAGCATAGGGGGGATGCATCGACCCCGAATCGCCCAACGATCGCCAGTAGGGGCCCGATAGCCCCACCCCGCCCAGGGACGTGGGAATTGGCCACCAGGGGCATATCGCCGACCTATCGGCGACGTATCGCCGATTCCAGGTCGATGCGTCCCCCCCATGCCAGTTCCGCCTTATCGTTGCCCCTCAGCAGGAGTTCCCAGAGATCTGAAGCTGCGAAAAACATGTGACAAGCTGTTCAGTGCGTGATCTGTCGAGCGTCGGGCGGCGGCGCAGGCGAGGGGATAGACATCCGGAACGATTGCGGGCTCCTGTCTCGCAGCCCGTCTTCTGCCTCACGGTCGGACGCCCCTGTTGCTGTTGGCAGTCGTGAGGCGATCCGTTATTCCCTCTCTCTCTTCTGGTGTGCCCCGAAGAGTTGCGAATCGCGCGCTCTTCTGTCCCCGCGCTTTTTGGGATGCTTGGCCCTGTGGTGCTTGTGAACAGAGACGCGTGTTGGATACCTATACCCATCAGACATCTTAGAAAATGCGTCAACTTGCATGGGCTCCAGATTTCGCTAAAAAAAGTCAAGAGTCTGGACTGGCCCCTGGGCGTTTTCCTAGAGCCTGATTTATCGTGAAACTGTCGCGTCTCTGGACCTGGGCTGATTTCTGAGAAAACGCTTGGAGTGAAGGCCAAAATCTTAGCGCAGAATTTGCTTTCAAGTCTAAGCAGGGGTGTAGACCAGACCCGATCCTGGGCATTCCTCGAGCCCGATCGATCTGCGAGGGCCCCAGGGGCAGACACTGGGCGCTAAAAACGCCAGGTGCGAAATCAGCGGCAGCGAGAGGATTTCACGTGGTGGGCCAGCGAAGCAGGGCCATGCGAGGGCCTGGCCCAGGTCGGACGGGGCTGGGACGAGGAGAAATCCGTTCCAGAGCGTCCCCGAACATTCTCAGAGCGTTCCGGAACGCTCTGAGGAGGCCGCGGTGCCCGAGGCATCCTCCAGAGCCGCCGGGTCTCAGAGATTCTCGATGTATCTTCACCCGAATTTGTCCCCGTCCTGGCTTCGTCACACCAGGGTGGCCCAGGAGTGGCCCGTGGCGGCGTTGGCCGTCGTGGCGGTCGCCTTCTGCGCGTGCGAGGGGTGGTGGCCTCGCCCCCGCGCGAGGACTCGGCGGCCGTAGGTCTTTCTGAGCGGCAGCTGGGCTCGCTCCGCCCCTGATCCCCCGCGTCTTGACTGTCTGGCAGCGTGGATATCAGCCTCCCAGATGGGGTCCGAGCAGATGGGGTCGGAGGATCGGGCCGCATCGCCGATATCCCGTCTAATCTTAGTCAATCCCGCTCAATCCCGATTAAACCAGTGAAGTCGGTGGTTTAATCCAGCTTTGTCTGGCCTAATCCGGCTCAGTGGCCCCTTAATCGGGATTGATAGCAAATGATCGTTCTGACAAAGACCTCCTAGGAGTTAATTCCCATCCCAGAGCATTTCGGAACGCTCTCAGAGCGTTCCGGGACGCCCTGAAGAAACGGCCGCGGCGCCCGATGCATCCCCGAAACCCACCGACTCTCAGAGACTTCCGATCTGCACCGGTCCGACATTATCTCGATGCAGCTTTCGCCTTATATCGGAGGTTGATAGACCTCCTACCCTGACACATCGATTAGTGAATTGGCCGTTGTCGGGTCGCGAGAGGGCGTCGCGACTGTCATTTTTGCGGGTCCAGGTCCGTCGGTTTCGGTCCATGGCCGTTTTCACTATAGGGAGGTTTACGAGAGGGAGGTCTGTCCACCGCCGAGTGTAGCTTTCACCGTTCCGGCGAAGACCTCCCGGGAGTGGATCCCGGATCTGCTCGGAGCGCCTGTTCTGGGAGGCCTCTAGAAATGGGCGCGCGGCCTCGCCGTGGCGCCGCCCGTACCTCCAGCGGGCGCGCGCCCGGGCCGCCCACGGCGCGCGTGCGAATACAGCATTGTTTGTCTAATCATGCACATCTCTCTCTCTCTCTCTCTCTCTCTCTTTCTATATATATATATGCAAATCGTTCCACATTACATGTGCATGTATACAAGTATTATATATATAAACATATACATATATACATATATAATACATATGTTTGTAAGACAGCAGTGGCGCTTCGCGCCATGCACCATGGCCCTTCGAGTTTCGCACGCGGGCGGCGTGCGGGCGCGTGCACATCTGCGCGGGAGTATGCGCGTACATGTCGTAGGCGCGCACGTGCGCGCACGCCATACGTGTATAGACATATTTAGGCGTGTGTGTATATATATATATATATGCATACTTATACACGTGTGTGTCTGTGAGTATCGTGATGTTTGTGTGTGCACCTCATACTATTTTTATGTTTGTACCCATATTTGCGCATACATATGTTTCGTGTCTGCTTGGACAGTTCTACGTGTACACACTTACATGTCTATATACATGTACGCGGTCGTGGCCACAGAGGGGGAGCCAGAAACGCAGTGAAGGGCTCGCGAGTGCCGAAAGACTTGGGTAGGAGACGGCATGAAGGACACGGCAGCATGGAACAGCGACCTGGGCTTACCAATGACCGTGTCTCTGGGGCTATGGAAGGAGCCGTGTGAGAGCCTTGGGGGGCCTGGGGACCGTGTCGCAGCGGGGCTCGACGCTGAAGTTGTGTTGCGCCGCCGTACGCTCTTGGGAGGCCTCGCATTCAGAGTGCTAACGTCACGCGGACCTTATTGGAGCCTTCTGAGGGCCGCTGTGGGACGTGGTGCAGTCCCGTTATGGCTTGGGCCCGTCTTGGGGCGCATATTGGTTTTGTTGGGCTGTCTTGAAGTCACGTTCGGGCTTTGGCCCGGTTTGGGCATGTCGTGGGGGTCTTTTTTGGGCGTTTTCGAACTTCTGTGGGGTCCTTGCGGGATCTTTTGGGACTCTTGGGGGCATCTTCGGGTTTCCTTGGGGCCTCGTGGGGGCCTCTTGGGGCCTCTTCGGGGCCTCTTGGGAGCCTCCTGGGGCCTCCTGGGTGCCTGTCGGGACTGTCTGGGGTCCCTCTTGGGCTGTTTTGGGGCCCTCTTGGGCTGGTTTCGGGTCTTCTTGGAGGTCTGTCGGGCCATCTTAGGGCGATCTTGTGGGCCTCGTGGGCCGTCTTGAAGCGTCGGGAAGCCGACAAGGGGAGAACCCAAAGACCTCCCACAAACCAACGGCAAATCAATGAATTCCGCTTCGTGGGGCCCTCTTGGGAGTGCCCTTGGTGGCCTCTTGGAACGTTTTGGAGGAATCTGAACTTCTGCGGGGTCTTTGCGGGATCTTGTGGAACACTCTTAGAAACCTTTTGGGGCTTTCTGGGGGCCTCGTGGGGGCCTCTTGGCGCCTCTTCGGAGCCTCTTGGGATCCTCCTGGGGGCTTCCGAAGGACCTTCTGGAGAGCTTCCGGGCACGCGTATTGGGAAACGCTTAGAAAGGGCCTCCTGGGACCTTGTCGGGACTGTTTTGGGGCCCTCTTGGGCCAGGTCTGAGGCCCTCTTGGAGGTCTGTCGGGCCATCTTAGGGCGATCTTGGAGGCCTCGTGGGCCGTCTTGGAGCGTCGGGAAGCCGAAAAGGGAGAAGTCAAATATTTCCCCAACGGACAAGCAATCAATTTTGTCTGTTGAGGTCATCTTGGGAGTGCTCTTGGAAGCCGCTTGGGACGTTTTGGAGCGATCGTTGGGGGCATGACGGCTTCTTCGGGGTCGTCGTCGACCGTCTTGGGGCTCTCTGGGGTCGTTTCCGGAGCGCGCCGCAACGTCGGGGGCCGCCTTCGGGCTCTCGTGAGGTCCTCCCAGGTCGTCTGGGGGAGTGCCCGAAAGGCCCAGGGTGGGCCAATTTCGTTAGGGGGGGAGGCTTTTTCCCGGGTCCCCAGCCTTATACAAGGATATACATAGGTATATATATATATACACAAGACTGCATTGGCGCTTCGCGTAATGCGCTTTGTTCCGAACCCTCCCCGGCAAAGCAGTAAATCATCGTTTGCTTCAGCGGGGGGGGACCTCGAAGCCTGGACGGGCGACCGGCTCATGTTTCTGATATCCCTGGTGCCGGCTGACACCACGTTCGCCCGATGCGCTTGCACGCTTGTGCGCAGGATTCACGCGCGAAGGTCCTTTGATGAAGTAAGGGGCATTCCCATGACACGCCGAAGAAGACGCAGTAACTCCGAACAAATCGATTGTTGGTAGCTTCCTGAATGCCTGGAGGGCCCCAGGCACTCAGGAAATCGTTGATCGTCGAACATCGAATCTAGATCCATTGCTTGTCTCTCTCGATCGAGGAACGTAAACCTCGACCTGAAGCGTGGAACCAAGATCGTCAGGTCATTGCGATGTGTTTCGCAGGAAAACGCCGTGTGGGCGTTGTTGGGGCTCTTTTGGGCCGTCCTGGGACCCTCTTGGGCCGTCCCGAGGCCCTCTTGGGCCATCCTGGCGAGCTGGGGCCCTCCAGAGGTCTCCTGAAGCCATATAGGGTCCTCTTGGGGGCCTCCAGTGGCCTTCTCGGGGTCTCCCGTGGCTTTCGTGGGTCTCTCTTGGGAGCCTTCTGGGGGCATCTTGGGCTTCTTGCGGGCAGTCTCGGGTTTTTGGGGGGCGGTCTTGGGGCCCTCTTGGGCCGTCTTCAAACCCTCTGGGGGGCATCTTGGGCCGTCTTGGGGCGATATCGGGGGCCCATCGGGCCGTTCTGGACGCTGCGAAGTCCCAGACAGCGGATATTTTCAATTTATACATTTCCCAAACGGAATGGGATGATTTGTGCTTTCGGGGCTCTCTTAACAGCCTCTTGGGGCGTCTTGGGGGCCTCTCGGGCCGTCTTCAGGCCATCAAGGTTCCTCTTGGATCGCTCTTGTGCTGTCTTGGGTCTCTCTTGCGCCTCTCCGGTGACCCCTGTGATCGCCTCGAGTCTGCTCACAAGGCCCGGCAAGGCGCCCTGGGAGGCCTGGAAGGGCCAGCGGACCTTTTCCAAGGGCGTCCAGGGGGCCGCTGAGACGTCCGAAAGGGCGTCCAGGGCGTCCCTGGGGGGGGTCCGGTTTAGGGTGGGTGGGTGGGGGGGATTCCGGGTAATAGGAGTATAGAAAATTCCGTGCAACGGATGAAAGTCAATGATTTTGGCCTCTCGGGGCCCACTTTGGAGGGTTTTTGGGGCTCTCTTGGGGGTCTTGGCGACCTCTTGGGACGTCTTGGGGCCATCTTGGAGCGTCTTGGTGCGATCGTTCGGCGACTCCGGGGCCTGTTGAATCTCTTTGGGGGTTTCTTGGGGCCCTCTTGGCCCGTCTTTTGCCCCTCTTAGGACGTTCTAGAAAGGGCCTTGCCTTCGAGGATCAAAGGCGTTGCCCTCTCTTGCTCGGCGGAAGGGCGGCGGAAGTAAAACGAGGCCGCCTCCGCCGGCGGAAGGCCTGTGGATTATGGCGGAAGTAAAACCTGTGCCCCCAAGAGATGGCAACATTTTTGAGTTCAGGTTCTTGGGTCCCACCATTTGTGTAATCCTCTTCGCTTATTTTTGCAAGCCCGGGGGGGGGGGACCCCCCCTCAAAAACTGGACCCGGGGATCCGTGACCCGGGGGGCCCTCTGGACGCCCCTGCAGGAGGCCCCCAAAGATATCCGGAGCGCCTAGAAGCCCCTGCTGGGCCTAGGCAGCGAGCCCGCATCGGTCAGAGGGGCCCTGAGCGGTCCCACACCCGGCCGATGCCCGAAGACGACGAAACGCAGAACAAGCATATACTTTTTCACGGTTTGGCATGATGCTGGGAGTGCTGCAGTGCTCGGTTCTTCGGCCTCCCGGGCCTCCAAGACCGCCTGGGAAGTCCGCAAATCGGACCACGATTGTCCGAAAGAACTTCAAGAAGGCCAGGAGAGTCCCAAGACGGCACAGCCAGGTTCAAAGGTAGCCCGAAGAGAGCCCCATGACGGCCCAAGATGGCCCCGAGACGCCCCCCCGAAGCATTCCACATCGAGACCGCGGTTGGAAGCAGGATGGCCCGAGGAAGCCCCCTGAGGCCCCCAGAAGTCGCGCAGGAGGCCTCCAGAAGGCCCCAGGAGGCTTGTTAAAGCTTTCGTGGGGCCACAAAAGTCCCCCCAAGGAGGAGCTTCCGCAAACGAGCTGAGGAGGATGGGGAAGAATTCCCAGGGTAGGTCGAGAAGGGGGAAGAGGAAGAGGAAACGTGAGGAACGGGAAGACGAATAGCATTACGACAACGGCGATGTCGGAAATGGCAACAAGGCGTTATGGCTAAATTGTCTGTTTTAAAGTCCTGCTCTTCTGCTTGCATGCCGAACTGAAATGACCAAGCTGTGGGCGCGAAGTGCCAATGCAGTCTTGGTGTTCATACATACATACATACATACATGCATGCATGCATACATACATACATACATACATACATACCTATACGACCACCCTTCGGGTGATAAGGAGGTTCGGGGGGGGGGAGGAACCAACGTCTCACTTGATCGGTCTCACTATCGATATCAGTATCGGTCTCGCTCGATCGATCTCCCTCGATCGATCTCACAATCGATCTCACTCGATCTATCTCACAATTGATCTGACTATCGATCTCACAATCGATCTCACAATCGATATCACATTCGGTCTCACGATCGATCTCACTATCGATATCACAACCGCTCCCACAATCAACGTCATCATCATCAACAGCAACATCAACGTCAACATCATCATCACCAACATCATCATAATCGGGACACAGTCCTCATCATCAACACCAACATCATCATTACGGTCATCAACATCATCGGGACACCACCACCATCATCATCATCATCATCACCATCACCACAATCATCATCAACATCAGCATCATCATCATCACCATCAGGACACAGTCATCGTCATCATCATCATCATCATCAGCTGCAGCATCATCTTCGGGACACCATCATGATCACCATCGTTATCATCATCATGATCATCGGGGCACCATCATCATCATCATCTCATCATCATCATCGACATCACCATCAGCTTCATCAACATCATCATCATCAGCATCATCATCGTCATCATCGGGGCACCATCATCATCATTACCAACATCAGCCTCAGCATCATCATCATCATCACCATCGGGACGCCATCATCATCAACATCATCATCATCACCATCATAATAATCATCATCATCGGGACGCCATAATTATCATCAACCTTATCATCATCAACATCATCATCATTGGGACACAATCATATTCAGCATCATCAACATCAACATCATCATACTCATCATAATCGGGACACCATCATCGCAATCATCATGGTCATCAACATAATCAAAATGATCATCATCATCCTCATCATCGGGACACCATCAGCATCATCATCATCGTCATCACCATCATCGACATCATCATCATCATCATCATCATCATCATCGGGACACCATCATCATCATCATCACCGTGTCATCATCATGATCGTCCTCTTCATCACCATCATCATCCTCATCATCATCATCATCATCATCGTCATCATCATCATCATCAGCAGCATCATCATCAGCATCACGATCATCATCATCATCATCATCATCATCATCAACATCATCATCATCTCATCATCATCATCATCATCATCATCATCATCATCATCGCGGGACACCGCGGGACACCGGCGGGACACCGCGGGGCACCGCGGGACACCGCGGGACACCGCGGGACACCAGCGGGACACCGCGGGCCACCTGCCGCCCGGAAGGGAATCATTTGGTCCGGCTGCGCCTCAGCCACACGGGACTTTCGCGGGACACCGGCGGGACACCGCGGGCCACCGGCCGCCCGGAAGGGAATCATTTGGTCCGGCCGCGCCTCAGCCACAGGAGACTTTTTCTCGCCCGCCCACACAGCTTCGCCTCGCCCGCACGCACGGCACGCACGAACAAGAAACCGAAATCGATTTCCCGGTAGGGGGGCTCTCCGTTCCACTTCGATCTCACCCCCTCACCTCCGACATGCATGCATGTCTGCATACATACATACATATATACCTACATACATACATACGCACATACATACATTCAGACATACATGCATACACATTTTCGTACATGCATGCATGCATGCATACATACATACATGCATACATACCTATACGATCACCCTTCGGGTGATAAGGAGGTTCGGGGGGGGGAGGAACCAACGTCTCACTCGATTGGTCTCACTATCGATCTCACTATCGATCTCAGTATCGATCTCGCTCGATCGATCTCCCTCGATCGATCTCACAATCGATCTCACTCGATCTATCTCACAATTGATCTGACTATCGATCTCACAATCGATCTCACAATCGATATCACATTCGGTCTCACTATCGATCTCACTATCGATATCACAACCGCTCTCACAATCAACGTCATCATCATCATCATCAACAACAACATCAAGATCAACATCATCATCACCAACATCATCATAATCGGGACACCGTCCTCATCATCAACCCCAACATCATCATCATCACGGTCATCAACATCATCGGGACACCACCATCATCATCATCACCATCATCACAATCATCATCAGCATCATCATCAGCAACATCGGGACACAGTCATCGTCATCATCATCATCATCATCATCATCATCATCATCGGGACACCATCATGATCACCATCGTTATCATCATCATCATCATCATCATCATCATCGGGACACCATCATCACCATCTCATCCTCATCATCGGCATCATCATCAGCATCATCAACATCATCATCAGCATCATCATCGTCATCATCTGGGCACCATCATCATCATTACCAACATCAGCATCAACATCATCATCATCATCACAATCATCATCATCACCATCGGGACGCCATCATCATCCACATCATCATCGTCACCATCATAATAATCATCATCATCGGGACGCCATAATCATCATCAACCTCATCATCAACATCATCATCATCGGGACACAATCACAATCAGCATCATCAACATCAACATCATCATACTCATCATCATCGGGACACCATCATCGTCATCATCATGATCATCAACATAATCATCATGATCATCATCATCCTCATCATCGGGACACCATCAGCATCATCATCATCATCATCATCGTCATCATCATCATCAGCAGCATCATCATCGGGACACCATCATCCTCATATCCTCATCATCATCATCATCGTCATCATCATCAGCAGCATCATCATCATCATCACCATCATCATCATCAGCATCATCATCATCATCATCATCATCATCATCTCATCATCATCATCATCATCATCATCATCATCATCATCATCATCATCATCATCGCGGGACACCGCGGGACACCAGCGGGACACCGCGGGGCACCGCGGGACACCGCGGGACACCGCGGGACACCGGCGGGACACCGCGGGCCACCGGCCGCCCGGAAGGGAATCATTTGGTCCGGCCGCGCCTCAGCCACACGGGACTTTCGCGGGACACCGGCGGGACACCGCGGGCCACCGGCCGCCCGGAAGGGAGACATTTGGTCCGGCCGCGCCTCAGCCACAGGAGACTTTTTCTCGCCCGCCCACGCAGCTTCGCCTCGCCCGCCCGCACGGCACGCACGAACACGAAACCGAAATCGATTTCCCGGTAGGGGGGCTCTCCGTTCCACTTCGATCTCACCCCCTCACCTCCGACATGTTGAATTGTCGCCCGCCGCGTTGAAATACATGCGCGCAGCTCGGGAGCGTGGCTTCCCCCGAAGTGTTTTGCAACTACTGCTCGATGTCTGAAGGGGGAGGAGGAGGAGGATCTCGGCCTCCTAGATGTGGTCGGAGCAGATGGGGTGGGAGGATCGGGCCGCATCGTCGATGCATCGGCGATGCGGCTCGATGTGGAGCCTGATTTTCTTTACGCTGGCGTCGCCGATGCACCGCCGACATCGCCGATGCATCGTCGATGCATTGGCGATGCGGCGCGATCCTCCGACCCCATCTACTCGGACTCCATCCGGGAGGCCTCTAAAGAAGGAGCAGGAGGAGCACGACCGAACAGACCGATCTTGGGGCGCCGACTGTCCATGCTTCGCAGCATCTACAGGCCAGACGTTGGCACACGAGTGGCCTCAGGGAGGCAGCTTGACCCCTCTTCCCCGCCATCGCTGGCACCGGAAGTGAGAGCATGGGTGTATTTGCCCCTGGCGTGGGCACACGCTTGGGGGGGACGGCGGCGCGACGAAGCATGAGGAAGGGAGATGAGGACTCGAGGGAGGCGGCGCGCGCAGGGCGGCGGCACGAGGGGGGCGGTCTTCTGAGAGGGCGGGGGGAGGTTCTAAGGAGGCGGGGGCCTTCTCAGAGGCCATGCGCTTCTAGATAGCCCTCTCATAAGTTTTGGGGCATTTTTATACGGTGGAACACTGTGCCAAGAAACACTCTGCTTGCCTCCAGGATGCCCTGGGTTTCTTGGGTTTCGATAGTTTTGCAATGGAAAGCGTGACGTTCCCACACCAAACATCAATGGACGTCCTGGGGTCTCAGGGTTGGGTTTCTTGTGGAGGGTTTCGTGTGGTCGGGCTCCTACTGCAAGAAGGCGGGAGCCTCCTTGGAAGCCATGCCTGCTTCTAGAGAGCCTTCTTATAGCTCCGGGGCCTTTCTATGAACACCTCTTCCTTCTGAGAGGCCCCCCTGCCTTTTCAGGAGGCCGACCCCTCGCGCCACCCCCCTTGCGCGCGCCGCCAAGGGTGAGAGGAGGAGGAGGAGGAGGAGGAGGAGGAGGAGGATGAGGAGGAGGAGGAGGAGGAGGAGGAGGAGGGAGGAGGAGGAGGAGGAGGAAGATGAGGAGAAGGAGGAGGAGGAGGAGGAGGAGGAGGAGGAGGAGGAGGAAGGCGGTGGCAGGCGGTGGCAGGATTGGCTACGCGTAAGAGTGACCTTTTTCTGAGTGACCTTCGGCGCGGGCACACGGGGGTGCCACCTGCACTGCCTGGCGCGCTAGGATTGCTTGCATTTGTCCTTCCCCCGCGGCCCCCTACGGCCGTGCATCGAAGGCCACTTGCTTAGGGTCCCTGTTGCATGCAGCCGATGTGGCGGAGGAAGGAGGAGGCCCTTCTGCTGCAGTCTTGCTCTGCCACTTTTTTCGGCGTGCGCGTCCCTGGCTGTCGCGCACCTTTCTCCCCAGGGCGCCCAGGACTCCGACGTCGTGATGACCTCGAGGGTTGGCTTCGGGACCTGGGGCAAAATCCCTAGCAGCCTGGGGTGAATTACCGTCCCCGGGAAGCGGACGGACGGCAATGGGGGACAACACATGGGAGGGCATGGATCCAAAGGACCCCTGAGCCGCCACCGCAGGCCGAAACGGTGCACGAACGGTGGACGTGTCTTTCCCCCCCCGTTTGCGATCCCCCGTTCGCAGATACCCGCAGCGGGGTCGTCGAGAGCTCCAGGGACCCACTGCTTTTGCAAAGGCGATGTCGCATGCCCTGGGCCTACGGAGCAAGGCTCGCTGACGCAGCGCCCGCAGTGTAACGACTTCCTGTGCGCGCCTCGCCTGGCTGGCCTGTGCGGCGCGGACAGGGCAAAGCTACATGTCCGCGCCGCGGTGGGCATATGCACGGCGCTGTAAGCAACGCTCTGGCACGGCTGAAGGGAGGCACGGAGGCACGGACCTCGGGTGGACGGTCGCCGCGGAGCGGAGCTCCTCCTCCTGCTCCGCCTCCTCCTCCTCCTCCTCCTCCTCCTCCTCCTCCTCCCCCTCCTCTTCCTCCTCCCCCTCCTCTTCCTCCTCCTCCTCCTCCTCCTCCTCCTCCTCCTCCTCCTCCTCCTCCTCCTCCTCCTCCCCCTCCTCTTCCTCCTCCTCCTCCTCCTCCTCCTCCTCCTCCTCGCTCCGGCACCGCCAGGCCGCGGAAGCAGGGGCACGCTCAGCCACGGGAGGAGGGGGGCCAGAGGATCTCGGGCCGCTCCCGCGGTCGAAGCTGCGTCGGGGGGAGAGCCCGTTCGTGGCCGAGGCTCGCCGGCGTCGGCCGGGGAGGCCCCGTCGTTGCTTACGCAGCGATGGCAGGTGATCGAGAGCCTGCAAGATTCAGGAGGGGGGAAGAACACACAGACACAATGAATCGTCGATCCCCAGGAAAGTACAGAAAAATATGGGAGGTGGGGGGGAAGACAAAACCCTAGAACATATGAGAAAAGATTGGGAATCATTTTATTTGTGTGTATTTATTTGTGTGTGTGTCCTGGGGCCCCTTCAAAGATAGAGCCTGCAAGATAGAGCTCCGACCTCCATTCTGAATGCTCGTGGTCTTACGTGTCCCTCCAAAGTGGATGCTCGATTTCCGAAATTGAATAGTTCGATCCTCTGGGTTCTCGCTTGAGGTCGCACGTTGACATTGCTCTCGGGACGCGGCGACGGCGCCAAGAGGTCTCCAGGGACAGTTTTGGAGGGCCGTCCAGAGGCCACACGGGCATCTGGAAGCCTCTGTGGATCCAAGACGGGTCAAGAACGGCCGCAATATCTGGAACCTCTATCCTACAAAGACGACGACGATTACCAACTCGACGATGACGACGACGACGGAGAGTCAGTTCGCCACCGCCCCAGTCGGTTGCACAGCGCGTCCACCGTCCACCCGGTCGTCCAGCGTGCGCAACTTTCTCAGCTTCTGCATGTTGGCATGCGTAACTTTGTAAGTTCCGCGGCGGTGAGGCTTTAGAACCCAGACTTCCGAAGACGTGAGTGTTTATCAATTCCAGCGATCCTGTTCCTCAAAATTCAGCCTCCACAGGCCCGTCCGGGGCTGCGTGGGGCCGCCAAGAAACGGCCCAGAATGAGAAAACGGTCCGCCAAAAGAAAACGATGAGGAAAAAACGGCATCGGAGGTATTGGGGGTGCTTTCCAAACTTAAGCAGTTTGTGAATGATCGGAGCCCCTGCCTATCACCGTCGACAAATATGCCCGCGCGCAATCGTGCATGTAATTAGTAATCAGTTGGCCGAGGATCGGCCAGCCTGGGGCATAGACTCGGGCACCTTTTTGCCGCGTGCGCGCTCTGACAGCAAGATGCGTTGTCACAGTGCAGTGGCCAATTTCTTCCGATGAATACGTTTCGTTCGTCGTGCGCGTGAAGTCACCGGGGGCTGGGGGTGTGAGGATGCCACAGGGTAAAGACGGAGAGAAGGGTGGAGGAGAAGGCAGGAAACGGGAACGAGGAGGAGGAGGAGACGGAAGAGGACTACGACGAGAAGAGGATGAGGGGATGGGATCAGTAAGTCTCAGCAGGTTCTGCCGCTGCGAGCCGCGAGAAGTCCGATCACCGTGTCCGATCGGGGCCTTCGCCGTGTCCGATCGGGGCCTGCCAGCTGAAGCCATGGACCGTCCCCCCTTTACCCGGGCTGTCGAGGAAGAAAGCGCAACATCAACATGTAAGGTTTCGAAGGTCCGCGCGCCCGTGCGCCAGGGATGGGTGGCCCAGCGCCGACCCAAGAATTCTTGGCGGACCTCCGAATGGTTGGATCCCCCCCGCAACTGCGGAGAAGAGTGAGGGAGCGGCGGGGTCGTCAAGTGAGGGAGCGGCGGGGTCGTGAGCAGCCTGCGAAGCTCTGAAGAAGCCAGTCGCAGGCGCATATTACACAACGAGCCCGCCGCAGGCGCCGACCGATTTCTCGTCAAAGCAGCGTGGGTGTGTCGCAGGTGAATCGCAGGGTGGGTCACGGGGTGGGTCGCGGGGTGGTCGCGGAATGGGTTGCAGGTGGGTCGCTGGCGGGTCGCGGTCGAGGACGACGACAACAACGCAACAACGCAGCGCAACAGCGCAGCGTAAAAACAGAACAGTAATCCGCACCGCGGAACCCCACTTCAGCCACGCACCCATGGACCGATCGCCTCCTTCATTCTGATGGAGATGTTTGTGTATAAGTGTGTGTGTTTATTAGGGGGGTAAGCGGAGGGGACATGGGCAGTACGCAAAGTTTCGGGAACCATGTGCCAACAATGGGCTCAAATGGTGTCATCACTCGACATTTGAATTGTGGCGTGTAAAACCCATGAGTCATCACTAAGACAGTATACTTACAGCCGCTAAGAAGCGCACGGGTGGCATCCACGGGAAGTGAGCAAAGGTCAGGGAACAGTGCACCGTGTGCAGACCATGATTCGCAGTAAGGGCACTGCAGCACAAAGCAAACCGACGTGCAGCATTGTCAAGCCAAGGGCCTGAAGCCTTCTCTTTTACAGAGGATTGCCGAGGCTACGGGCCTCGAGTTGACCAGGATGACCACGGTGTTGGCCTCGGCCCGAGGCCAATTGAGGCAGGGAGCACAGCACGCGACTGATGCGGGCCTCGTCGCTGGCAGCCCATTGCTCTTCCAAGCCGCCGCAGAGGGCGTCAAGCCAACTGCAGACGAGCAGCTCCGAGCCGGGTATCTGCCGAGAGGGCGGCCGAAGAGGTTTCCACAGCAGTTTGATTCCCTTTCCCACGAGTTCCCCGCTGCGGCCGAGAGGCCACCGTGGCAGCAGCCACCTCTGTTTCTCTCTCGTCCTCTCTCTCTCTCTTTCTCTCTCTCTCGTTTTTTGTTTTCTCTCTCTCTCTCTCTCTCTCCCTCTATGCTCCCGCCCACAACGTACACATGTATATGTATATATAGAATCCTTGTCCAGAGCTTGGCCTGGACATCCCAGCGAACAGCCCCACGCTCAGCCCATGCTGTCGCGACCCCCAGACGGCCTGGAGCGTGAGCCACAGGAGAGACCCGAGGGACCACGACAACCGGCGGCCTGGCAGCAGGCGGGAAGCGGTGGGGGCTTTCAGAATGGGCAACCAGTTGTTAGATGCTCGTCTTGGGGACCTTCCTGGGGCCAACCGAACCGACTCAAGTTCGACACAGGTTCGACTCAGGGTCGACTCAAATCGACGGACGTTCGACGCAGCTTCGACGCACGAGTGGAGCGAGTGTCTCCAGGAAGGTCCCCAGAATGAGCATCCAACATTTGAGCTTATGGGTGCGCGGGTGAAGCGTGACTTGCACCAGGAAGTGCGGGGTGAAATCTGCATCCCCAAAAGCCGAGACGCTGGCCAGTTAGACGTCGTGCTGCCTTAAGCCCGCCCGTTGCCGACACGCGGCGAGCTCTCCCGAGGCGAGGGTGCGAAGCTTCGCGCAGTCATGGACCCTATAGCTCAAGAGGGCGGATGCCTCAAAGAAGTGGCGGGGAGAAGGGGAATGTTGGCATCCTATTGGCCCTCACAGTCGTGGAAATTCGCGGATGACACGAATGGAGGGGCGGAATTTGGCATCTCCACCAAGCCAGTTGCAACCCGAGCTCGACCAAGTCCGTGGCAGGAACGAGGACCCCGCCGAGGAGAAGGAGGAGGAGGAGGAGGAGAACGTCAACGACGACGATGCGCTCGAGGTGGAGGTGGAAGCGGACTGCGCACCGAGAAGGAGGGCCAGGACGAGAGTAAGATCGAAGAGGAAGAGGAGACGTGATGACTAGCGGGGAGGAGGCAGGAAGGGTAGAAGATAGGAGGGAGGAATCGGATGAGGAGAGGTGGAGGACCAGGAGGAGGAGGAGGAGGAGGAGGAGGGACAGGACAACGAGGCAACACGAAGACGGTCTCGAATTGGAGGATGAAGAGGCTCAGGAGGAAGACACAAGAGGACCTGGGAGAAGGAGGAGACGGACCAGGAATGGGAGGAAAGCCACGGGGCTGCTGACCCGCTGTGCAGATCGAATGGGGTGCCCGTGCGACGGCGTTGTTGGCCGGACGCCCACCCTTTCGTGGCAGCGACGCGCTTTGTGACTAATCATTCCCACGTGCCCGCAGGCGACTCGCAATCCATTAGGCACGTTTCGTCCCCAGCCGGTGCCCACGCGCGCGTGTAGCTAGGATCTAGGACAGCGATCGCGGAACAAGTCGGTTGCCTCGGCAGTCGGTGCAGACGCGGGAGTAGGAGTCGCAGCAAGAGCGTCAGCAGCGGCAGGGAGATCTCGAGACAGTGGCTTCCGCAGCAAGAGAAACTCTAGCAACATCCACATGGGCAGCAGAAGCACCCCCAAGAGTAGCAACATTACGTCTAACATGTGTAATACTCGCGAAATCGCCAAGCAGCAGGCGCAGCAAGAGGAGAAGGGTGAGACTGGTGATCGTTGTGAAGATGATGATGACGATGATGATGCTGATGATGATGCTGATTATGATGATTCTGACGATGACGATGATGCTGATGATGCTGATGATGAGACGATGACGATGATGATGACGATGATGATGATGATGATGAGGATGATGATGATGATGGTGATGGTGATGGTGATGGTGATGGTGATGGTGATGATGCTGATGATGATGATGCTGATGATGATGATGATGATGATGATGATGAGGAGGAGGAGGAGGATGATGATGATGATGGTGGTGGTGGTGGCTGTGGTGGTAATTATGATGACGACGACGATGATGACAATGAGGATGAGGATGATGCTGATGATGATGCTGATGATGATGCTGATGATGATGCTGATGATCACGACCGATTTCCATCAGGATCAGAAGCGCCCAGAGGGCGCCACCCCCACCGGCAGCCCCGAAACGACCCCCGTCGCGGACAGCCTCCGCGCGCTCCGACCCCCGCCGCGCTGTGCCCCATGGCGCGGGGCATTCCTCCAGTGCACAGCGTCGGGCAGGGCGGCGATGCACGGAGCCGTCTGAACTGTGGGAGACGCATCGCTACTGGAGTGAGCGATGGGTGAGTTGCTGGACGCGACGGGCACCGGGATACCTGGCGTACTCTCACGCGCGAGGGAGGGATCGCCGTTGCGGCCAGCCTCGTTCGCTCGGTTGCGGCCTAGCTCGTTCGCCGGCTAAGCTCGGTTGCGAACTCGGTGTTTTCGGCTGCGCTTTCGCGGTGCTGTGGCAGGGGAGGCGGATAATGACGGCCGAGTTCGGCGAGTGTGCGGCGCATTTCTTTCAGCTGCGGAAGGCGGTTACGCGCGATGGTGCGGGTGGTGCGTTGGAGTGCAGCGTTCGGAGAGGCGACCATTACGGTCGCGGCCATGGACAAGATCACACATCAGTTCTACACGTTTCTCCACCAGTCGCCCAGAAACCAGTCCCAGGAGAGTAAGCCACTCGAGGGAAGTCTGGGCGTATGCAGTGACACAAACAGATGGCGATGGGGGGGTGGTAATTGCCACTGTATCAATCTCACGGTCCATTCATTGTGATAGAAGCTGGAAGGCCTCGTGTAGGGTTGCCTCACCAACTTTCTCGGAGACATCCAAGAGTCGTCCAGAAGGCATGCTCAGGGAAAGACTTTATCCACTCGTTAGTACATTGTGGAAGCCTTCTCGGAGATACCTAGGAGTCAGCCATAGTGGCTTTCTCGGAAGCCTGAAGAAGGACCAGCCATGCAGGTTTTATCTCGGACGCTCCTGAGTTCACCATGTAGGCCTTCTTGAGGGCACCCAGCGGTGCAGAGTGCATCTCGTTTCTGGAACATCCAGGAGTCAACCATTAAGGCCTTCCCTGGGAGAGTTAGGATTATGAAGGCCGTCTCGAAGCATTGGGTAGTGAATCGTATATGCCTTTTGTGGGGCACTCGGGAGTCAGCAGCTTAAGCTTCCTCGGACAAAGCCGTGAGTCAACCGTAAAGGTGTTTTCGGAGAAACAGAGGAGTCAACCAGGAAGCGTTCTCTGCGGCGCGCAGGTGGTCCACCATAATAGCCTAGCCGCTGCAGATGCTGATGAGTCCACCGCGGAGGGCTTGTCGGGGACACTCGGGGCGTAACCGTAAATATATTATCTGGCATATTCCGGAGTTCACCAGACAGGCCTTTTCTGAGACACCAGATGAGCCAACCATACAGGCGCAAAGCGTGAATGCTTGCATAAGGGTGTCAGCAGCAAACGCGTCCGAAGAAAAATCGCCGGGAAATAATTATACACTCTTAAAAAGCCTCTTCGAAGGAGGAGGAGGAGGAGGATGAGGAGGAGGAGAGGCAGGACGAAAAGTCTGGAGACGGGGAGGAATGGGGATGAAGGCCGAAGGAGTAGGACGAGGAAAATTAGTAGGAGGAGGGCGAGCAGAAGGAAAGGGAATTGACCCGACTCCTCCTTCAGTGTCAGGTGAACCCTCGGTTAGACGAGTGTGAGGATGATGTGGGAGGAGAAGGAGACGGAACGGAGGAGGGGAACGGGGGAGGAAGAAGGCGACGCCGACGACGACGCAGAC
The DNA here is from genome assembly GCA_963575745.1 of Prorocentrum cordatum. Lineage (NCBI taxonomy): Eukaryota > Dinophyceae > Prorocentrales > Prorocentraceae > Prorocentrum > Prorocentrum cordatum. The sequence continues at coordinate 276,479 of CAUYUJ010000891.1, forward strand.
GGCGAGAGGAGTCAACCATAAAGGCCTTCGCGGATCCTTCGCTCTCGAAGCTTCTTGGAGGTTTCTCGGGGCCATGTTGGGGCCTTCCTGCGGCCATTTTGAAATCATTCCGGGCTCTCTTGGAAGAATTGGAGACCTCTTTCCGAAGCAATCCTGGACGGTGTCGATCAGCAAGCAGGTCGTGCTTGATTTGGCCCCCCCCGTCCTGGACCCCGGAACACTGGCTCCCAGAACCAGGTTGGGGATTTCGCGCAGGGGGCTTGCGAGACCCCATGGGGTCTGCCTGGGCCGCTCTTTGGGCCCCATTGGGCGATCTTGGTGCCGTCTTGAGGACTCAGAAGCCGATCTGAAGGGAGAGTGAGAAAAGCTCAAAAACATGAGACGATTTATGTCTTCCTCCACCCGGCATGATGGGGTCGTTCGATTTTACGACAATGGTTCGCATCACCAGATCTACTGAGCCTCTACGCCCCCCAGTCTGTGGGCGGGCCGCCGTCGCCGAGTCCGTTTTTCGCGAAGTGCACCTCGTGTTCGGGACCGCCGCCGCCGCCGCCGTGAGTTTGCGGTGGGGTCGCTGGCCGAGCTCGCCCGCCGCCGAACTGCGCAAGGGGCATCGGTCGTGTGTATAAATTCCTTCAGCCCACCCCGCCGCCGCGCCTGGGTCGTGGGCCAGAGGCCTCACATGTGCTCATTGGGCTCATGAGCCTGACGCGCCTCGCCCACCCAGCACACCGCGGCCGCCAGGCCCCAAGAACCCCAGATGATCTCCAGGGAGGCGTCACGGCGTCACGCCCTGGCTGGCCCACCTGGCATGTCGCGGCCGCCGGACCCGAAGAGACAGGCGTGGTCTTTGGTCATCCCGCCTCGCGGGCCCTACAAGGTCGGCGTCACGCCGTCCACAGACATGTAGACATCGCCAGAGGGACAGGTTCATGAGACACACACACACACATATATACCCCACATCACGAACACACGCCAATGACAGACAGCAGGAACATACTACTCCACACGGTTACCAGTAACTCACACAGCGACCCCAATGCAATACGCAAATGGCAAATAACAGTTCTAGGCGTCACGGCCAGACAAATGTGGGAAGAGCTTGCGTTCGTCACATACACCTGGAACTCGAACCACTTACATGATCATGACAACCGCAGATTTCATATCCATACGCCAACGACACGCATATTGGAATAGTCGCATAGCGAACTTCACACGTTTCACCTGAGTAAGCAGCCCCATGACAGACATGCGCCTTTCCTAGAAACATGTCACATGTATCAACATACAGTAGACGTGCAGGTGCGTGTTTCTTTATTGCTTGGGGCATGACGGGCGTCATGGCCCCCACCCCCCTCCCCTATGACGTAACGATTCCCCCCCTTAAGTGCGCTCTGGGCGCTGCCGCAGTGCGCATCGGGATCCGCATAGGTGTCCTCCTAGGAATCCGCATAGGAGTCTGGTCCGCAGTTTTCGTCGTCGTCGTCGTTGTCGCCTTCGTCGCCTTGGTCGCCGTCGTCGTCGTCGTTGTTGTCGCTCGTCGCTCGTCGCTCGTCGCTCGTCGGTCATAGTCGTCGCGAGTCCTCCAGAGTCCGCCCGTATCATCCTAACTTTTCCCATCTGCGTCCAAGAGGCTCCAGCAAAATTGTGCGTCCGAGAACCAAGTTGACTTATTAAATCGACCATTCTACGATGCACGCTGAGATGCGCACGTGCGCTGTAGTGCCGGACCGCACGACAGGGGGGAAGGGTGAGGGAGGAGGAGGAGGAGGAGGAGGAGGAGGAGGAGGAGGAGGTGGAGGTGGAGGAGGAAGGAGGAGGGAAAAACGTCGCATTCCATTTTCAGCACTTACCTGGCGTGGCGGCCAGCTGTCCTAAGTAGGTCCTCGCATACATGCTCCTTCTACCTGTCCTGTGCACGCCGGCGCTGTGGCGTACACCAGCGCTGCGTTGCACGCGGATGCTGTGGTGTAGACAGACGCTGTGGTGTGCAAAGGCGCTGCAGTGCACGCAAGCATTGTGGTGTACACAGGCGCTGTGTAGCACATGGTTGCTGCGGTGTGCACATTCGCTGTGGTGTACACCGGCGCTGTGGTGCACGCAAGCACTCTGGTGTACACAAGCGCTGCGTTGCACACGGCTGTTGCGGAGGACGCAGGCGCTGTGGTGTGCACGCGCGCTGTGGTGCACGCGAGCATTGTGGTGTACACAGGCGTTGTGGGGCAGATCGCTACCTACATGCTGGTCGCGTCGTCGTCGTCGTCGTCGTCGTCGTCGTCGTCGTCGTCGTCGTTGCTCGAGTCTTGCCGCTCATCGTCGTCGTGCGCGGGCGCGGCTGTGGTGCCGGAGCCACACGGCGGGGGGGGGCGTTACGTCATACCCCACCACGCGTCCCCCCCCCCCCATGACGCCCGTCATCGCCGAAAATAAGGAAACGCGCTCCAGATACATGCCACGTGCGACAGACTTCGCAACCATGTGCACCAGCTCCCTGGTGGGGATCGCCCGATGCAAAGTAAATACGTAGTTTGAGCATCCTGGGCGGCTTTACGGCCCCTTGTGGCCATCTTGGAACTTACTCGTGGCCTCTTGGAGGCAAGTTGGACTCCACGGTCCAACTTGGACCATCGTGTGCCATCCTTGGAGCCCCCTCGTGGGATATCTGAGGCTGCCTTGCAGCCATCTTGAGCGCAACTAGACTCTCTAGCGCCTCCGTCCCACCCCCCGCTCCAGACCCAGGGGGCGGGGGGATGGGGAATCCTTAACTCCTTCACCGATGGGGAAGACGAGGGGGTGGGTGAGGTGGCCCGCTGAGCCTCCTAATCGTCCCTGGGCGCCACGGTGTCATTCCCAATACCCTCCAGGAACGAGCGTTCCATATTGGGCCCGAGATGTCAGGGTTCATGTCAACGCAAGAACTCTTGAGGCGTGAGTGTCGCGCGCGATACCATACACGTATGTCTCTCCAGTGCGCCTGCGGGGTCAGTGGCTGGGAACCTCGGGGTTGACCTCTGATCCTCGGCGGAGCCAGTGTTCGGGGTATCCGGCTTTTCCGGACAAGACGGGGCCACTCGGATAACCTATTGCACGCAGGTCCGCGCCGTGATCGGGCTGCTCCACGTGCCGCTGGGGTGCTTGGAGCACAAGTCATGCTTGGCGCGCGGAGCGAGCAATCCGCCATACAAAAATATACACAGACACCCTCAAATGGATCGTGCCTGGGCCTCAGGGGAGGGTGGCGGCGAGTAAAACAAGCACAGGAAACCACCAACTTTGATACACCGCCGCCCTCCCTGAAGGCACATGCGAAGTTCGTCGGAGGGCGTCTGTGTATATTCTTTTTTGGCGTAAGCAAGGCCGCGGTGGCCACCGGGCCTCGGCGCGGCAGACCTTGTCCCTGGCGCAGCACGTCCACGAGCTGCTGGGCGATCATGCAACAGTGGGCTTCCGAGCTGATGCCCCTGCAGGCAAGTGGGCCCCACGCCAAGGTGGTCCTGTCCACAGGGCGGCTTGCCGACGGCAAGCGTGTATGCGTCAGACGTGCGCAGAGCCAACGGCCGTGTCCAGGCGTTGCATCTGCGCCCTGTGACCCCGGCGGCTGCGCGGAACGCGCGCGCTCCAGGGCCGCGGTCAGGCAGGCTGGGTCTTCCGACGGCGTCCTACAGGCACGCCTTGGCCCAGGGTGGCGGCGCTGGCGCTGGGCTTCGAGCGAGCCGCGGAATGGGGCACGCCTACGTTTCGCCGCGGTTGGGCCGACGAGGGCGTGGCTGCGGGGGGCGTTTCGGCCTTGTTCCACAGCTGGGGATGGCGCGCGGCGGCCGCCTTCTGCCGCGCTTCGGCGGCGCCGCGGAGCGCGGCGATTGCGGCAGCTCGTGCAGTTCTCGGAGTCGTGTGCGTCCGAGGGGGGCGGCCTCGCCCTGAGCTAGAAGAGACTGTTGCGTTGGTCCGCCTCCCCTGCGCGTAGGGCTTGCGCGTTGCGTTTCGCCGCCCCCGTGCGTCCACCCCTGTTGTGTCGCCTTCAGCGCACGTCGCCAGCAGTGGGGTTGCGGCGCGGGTCCTGGGTCGCCTCGACCCCGAGCAGCGGGTCTCGAGAGTTCTGTGAGGGTCTCTCTCGAGCGGGCCCACGCTGGCCGCAGCGAGGGCGCTGCCTCAAGGTCCTCGCGGGCGCACTGGACCTCCCAGGGGGGAGGCAGCCCACTGGAATCTTCATCGTCCCTAGACGTGGTTCCTGGGGAGGAAGATCCCAGGCGGGCTACATCCTTGTCGCCGATTCTATGATTGGTCGCTTCTGGTCGGTCCTCCTTTCGCCCGTGTCCGAAGCGGGGATGTCGGCGTTCCCTGCCGAAAGAGTCGCTCGGCCCCGCGGGGGTTGGGAGGGCCCCCCCTGAGGTCTTGCTGGTGTTCGCAGGCGGCGTCTAACTGGCGCCAGGTGTCGCAGGTTTCCCGCGGTGGCCGGCAGGACGTCCGGGGGACGCGCAGCGCGTTCCGTCTGGGCCTCTCGAGTGCGCAGGCGCTGCAGCGCCACACGAGCCTGGAGCACCGCGGCCATGGCGCGGCTCTCCAGCCACGGGGAGCGGGCGCGAAACGAGAAAGGGTGTGCGCACCTCGCTGCGAAGCGGATCGCTCAGCTGCTGAGGGGACCGTGTCAGTCAAGGTGCAGCACCAGGCTCCCGCGGCGGGCGCTGCGCCCGGATGTGCGAGTGAATAGAGACGATACCAGAAAAAAAGGTACCTCTTCAAAGGAGGCATGGTGACCGTCATCGAGCTTCGTTCCCAGCGGCTTCTTCTCCCAGGCACGCATCCGCATGGGTAGCGCCACATCATGTTCTTCAAGATCCGCAGTTGACCTCTGCAGCGACTGCCGCGATATTGCGTGGTTGGTTCAGAACTCTTTAGACAGTCTCACCGAACTCATGCTGAACCTAGGATCGGAAGCATCAGATGCTGCTGGAAACGATTGGCCCCGCAACGGGTGTCGCGTTGTACTAGCTAGTAGTGGTACAAAGTTTAACGTTCGGGATAAGTTTGACATGGGCACGGTGTGGGAATCGTGAAACGTATTGTATCGTTCCCTTCCCTTCATTGTCCTTGGAGCGGGGCCCGCATCATTGCAGAGGATTTCTCTTTGGATTGCCAGAAATCTTGTTCTGAACCAGGTGGTTTTGCATTCGGCCAGCATGTTTAGGTCCAACGTTGCATGTGGGCACTTGTCTTTTGCTATTTGAAAAGCGCATGCGCCCCCGTGGCTGATGCCGGAGATGGTGGAGGCCATCCACAATGGTCCCGCCTCACTTGTAGGCCACTAGACTTTCGTTACACTCTTCAAGTCTGTTTCATTGTCCCCGGTGGCATGCCCAGTCGTTTTCGCGCGCGCGCGTGTGTTTATTCATGTGTTCGTGTGTGTGTGTGTGTGTGTGTGTTCATGTGTGGGTGTCTGCGCGTGTGCGTGTGTGTGTTTGTGTGTATGTGTGTGTGTGTGTGTGTGTGTGTGTGTCTTGGCGTGTCTGTTTTCGCGTGTGTCCGCCTCTCGGTTGTGTGTCTCTCGGGAGGGGTGCCGCGCTTGCAGCGTCGGGAGAAGGGCCTCGGAAGCATAGGGCGCCACGCCGTTCCCGTGTTGGCCCCTCCCATTGCTGCGCCCTCCTCCTCTCCCCGCCGCCGCTCCTCCCGTTTCTGCCCGTCCCCCTCCGCAGCCGTTTTGGCTCCAGCCGCTTCTCGTTCCCCCTCGAGACCGTGCACCGCTCCTCCTCGGACGAGGTCATGGCGCCCAAGGCCCTCGTGATGCCCGCCCTCTTCGGCAGCGCCGCCGCCTTTGTGCCCGCGGGGCCCCAGCTGCGCGCCAACATCGCCGCGGTGGGCCAGGACGCGGCGCCGCTGCCCAGCGCCGCCCCCGCCGCGGGGCTGGCGCTCGGCAGCGCCATGGCCGCGTCGGTGGCAGTGGCCGGTGCGGCCGCCCTCGTCGCGAAGGGCGTGCGCGCCCGGCGCGCCGGGAAGCCGTCGGCGGTGCGTGCGCAGCGTGCGGTGGCGTGCAAGGCTCGGGCGTCCCTGGGAGACTGTTTTTTTCCCCCTGGGTCAGCAGGCGTGTCCGGGGATGGGGGGCGAGGGGGCGAGGGGTCTGGTCATGTCGCGATTCGCGCCAGCACCGTCTGGGGGTGCTCCCAGAACGGCTCACCCCGAGACGGCGCCAGCGCGAAGCACGGCGCCGGCGCGAAGCGTGGCGAGATCAGGGAGGGGGGGGGAGTGGGAGGGGGGATGGCGGTGCCGTTCCCGGTCATTCTTGCGAATGCGTAGCACCCCGCAGTCGCGGATAAGAGTGAGGGGGCGGGGACGTTTGCAGTCTGCGAGGCTCTGAAGAAGCCCGCTGCAGGCGCCTAAGTTTTACATATTACACGACGAGCCCGCCGCAGGCGCCGATTTTCGTTAAAGCAATGTGGGTGTGTCGCGGGGTGGGTCGCAGGTGAGTCCCAGGTGGGTCGCGGGTGGGTCGCGGGTGGGTCGCGAGTGGGTCGCGGGCTGGGTCGCGGGTGGGTCGCGGGTGGGTCGCGGGCGGGACGCGGGTCGGGAGTAGGTCGCGGGTGGGTCGAGGGCGGGTCGCGGGGTGGGTCGCGGGTGGGTCGCGGGCCGGGTCGCAAGGGGGACGACGCCAAACACCACCACCAACAACAATAATAATAACGACAACAGCAACAGCAACAGCAACAGCAACAGCAACAGCAACAATAACAATCATAAGTTGACCCTTATGCGCGATGTTTCCACACGAAGCATGCGACCATCAAGATAGCCATCCCGAGCATGGGGGACTATTGTTCTATAGCGGGGCCCGTTATTCCCATTCCCAGATCTCCCGCCCAATGAAGTCTTGCAAACACCTCCTCCGGGGAATTTCAAGATATGCCGCCTCGAAAACAAATGCCCGCGCCTTGCTGCGCCGATGCGAGACCGCCAGTGGAATCCCAGCCAAGGGTAAGGCACGAGGAAGTATCGAGCCACAGAATTGCCTCGGTGGGGGTGGGGGCTGTCGGCGGCGAGGCAAAGACCTGGCCCTGAATAGAAAGGGAGGAAATCTCGGGCAGGGCCGCTGTTGTTGCTGGTAGCGGCACCAATGCTGAAGAGAGTAGGGGTAACAAAGAAACGAAGTCTCGAGCGGCAACGCTGGTTTTGTTTGGGCGGCGGCTGTCGGCGGCGAGGAGGAACACCGCCTCGAGCAAGAAGGGGGGAAGTCTCGAGCCGGAGCCGTGGTTTTGTCGGGACGGGGGCTGTCGGCGGCGAGAAGCATCACCGTCCTGAGGAAAAAGGGGGGATGTCCGGAGCGGAAGCGTTGTTCTTGCTGGGAACGGCGCCAATTCAAAAGAGAGAAGGGCGCCAATCCAGCGTAAAACGAGAGGAAGTATCGAGCGTAAGCGCTGGTTTTGTCGGGTCGGCAGTTTTCGGCGGCGAGGAGGAGCACCGCCTTGAGTAAAAGAAAAAAAGAGAGAAAGTCTCGAGCGGGAGCGTTGTTGTTGCTGGGGGCGGCGCCGATGAGAGAAACAGTAGCGCGCCAGTCCAAGGTAAAACGGGAGACGGTCTCGAGCGGGAGCGCTGGTTTTGTTGGGACGGCGGCTTCCGGCGGCGAGCAAGAGCACCGGCCCTGAGTAAAAGGGAGGAAGTCTCGAGCGGGATCGTTGTTGTTGTTGTTGTTGTTGTTGTTGTTGTTGTTGTTGTTGGGGGGGCGGTTTTGGCGCCCCCCCCAACCGCTCGAGAGTGAGCCTCGTTTTCAACGAAAATGTAGCCGGCGCCGAGGCGAGAGCGCCAGGGCGCCTGGGGACGTCCAACAATAATGATTGTTTAGTAATTAGCATTAACAGCAGCAGCAGCAACCTCAACACCAACATCAACAACAGCAACGAAAGCAACAAACGAAAACACATACGAACGAACACACAAACAGACAAACAAAGCAACAAGCAACAACAACCACAACAGCAACAACAACAACACACAAACAAACACACGACAACAACAACAGCACCACCAACAACAACAGCAACAGCAACAACAACTGCACCAACAACAACAGCAACTGCAGCAACCATAACAACACTAACAACAAGCCCATACAAACAACCACAATATCAACAACAACATCAACACCACCACCACCAACAACAACAACAACTACAACAATAACAATAACAACAATAACCAACCAACGACGACAACAACAACCACAGCAACAACAACAGCGACAACAGCAACAACAACAACAACAACAACAACCACAGCAACAACAACAGCCACAACAACAACAAGAACAACAACAACAACAACAACAACAACAACAACACCAATCATTTTACCCGAACGCGTGGTGTTCTCCCCAGTGCCAGGGTTTTCATACGACACCAGGCAATACCCCCACTTCGTGGGGGGGCATTACAAGCTCTACCAAATATCCAAACGACTCTTCGCGACCACCCAAACCCAGCTTCCCGCCCTATGACGTTGGGACACTTCACTTCGTGGCGTGCGGACGACCGTGGCTACTACACTGGCGTGGGGTACACACCCACAGAACTTGGTCACTTATTCGGGGCGCGCATGTGCCCAGCATGGTGCAATTGTGCCATACAATACATAATACAGAGAGACAGAGAGAGAGACCCAGAGATTTCGGCGTGCGCGCGCAAAAAACGAATGTGTCCCGCATGGTATTATTTGACAGGGATGATGGCCCTGGCAGGTGCGCAACCGTTGTCGCAGAAGTTCGAAAAAGTTGCTCGCAAAAGCCCGTTTGACAGAAATGTTTAAAAAGTGTTGGTTTTCCTACGAATCCGCAAGAGCGCGCGGGATGAGATTTTGACATTTTTTTGTTGAAAAACCATTGGGTTTTTGATGTTTTTATGTTAAAATCGCTACGAAACACTAAGGTTTTGGAAGGATTTCGTCTTGCGCGCGCGAATGTCCACTTTACCTTATTTTTTGCAAGGGATTCTTGCAATTTGATCAATTAAGAACAAGAATTTTCATTTTATAGTGTTTTTTGCAAGGGAAAACGGATTACAACAAAACAACCGGATCCGGACACAATCCACTTTTCTGAAGCTTTCGCTAGAAAATGAAGGAAATGAGGCTGCGGCCTAGGTTTTGGAGGGGGGTCGCGCACCAGGGGTCTCAACAATAATATTTCTTTAGAAGTAATAATATTCAACAACATCAACAACAACCACAACCACAACAACAATACCAACGACAACAAGACACCGCATCGCGGAATCCCACTCCAGCCCCGCACCCAGGGACAGTAATTGACCGTTCGGCCCCCTCACTCTGACGAACGCGGGCTCCGGACGTGGTCCCTTGCCGAAGGTGATTCTACCCCGGGCCGAGGCCTTCCGGGGAGGCCCAGGTGGCCCACTGGGCACCCCCCACGAGGCCCACGGCGGGCCCGAGCTCGGGGGGGACTTACCCATCGGTCGTTTGAAGGTAGGTATTCCTGGGCTCCCAGGGCCCAATGCACTGCAAGCGCCTTCCTACCTCAAGGATCGATCTGGTTCGGTTGCCGTCTGTGATTCTGTGCGCGGGCCCGAAGCCCATCTACTCTGTCCGCTTCCTACTGCATGTTTCTGCCTGCTTCTTCTGACTGGCGTGCACGTGGGGCCGGGGCCGCTTCTCTGGCAGCGCCCGGCAGGCGGAGAACCCCCGCGTGGCGGCGCTGCGCTCCGGGAAGAAGACGGTGAAGATCTCGCCTTCCATCCTCTCGGCCGACTTCTCGCGCCTGGGGGAGGAGGTCGGGGACGCGCTCAAGGCCGGCGCGGACTGGGTCCACATCGACGCTATGGACGTCAATGGGGGGAAAGCCAACCAGACCCGATAAATGGCGTTTGCGAAACGGCCCTGGGCGGTTACTCAACAGCCCTGCCCTGCTCGATTCCTTCTTTGAGTGCGTTTACTTAACGGCTTCGAGTGTCGGGGGGGGGGCATTTTGAGAGTGGATTTTCTGCTCCAGGACGGCCGTTTCGTGCCCAACATCACCATCGGGCCGCTGGTCGTGGATGCACTGCGCAAGAAGTACCCCGACGCCGTGATGGACTGCCACCTCATGATCGTGGAGCCCGAGAGCCGCATCGAGGACTTCGCGAAGGCGGGGGCCGACATCATCTCCGTCCACTGCGAGGCCGCGTCGACGATCCACCTGCACAGGACCGTCCAGAGCATCAAGAACCTGGGCTGCGCTGCTGGGGTCGTCCTCAACCCTGGCACGCCTCTGTCGGCCATTGAGTACGTCCTGGAGGAGGTCGACCTCGTCCTGATCATGTCCGTCAACCCCGGCTTCGGCGGCCAGAGCTTCATCGAGAGCCAGGTCGACAAGATCAAGGAGCTGAAGGCCCTCTGCAAGGCGAAGGGCGTGGACCCGTGGATCGAGATCGACGGCGGCGTCGGCCCCGCGAACGCCTACAAGGTCGTGGAGGCGGGCTGCAACGCCATCGTGGCCGGCTCCGCTGTGTTCAACGCCCCCGACTACGCGGAGGCCATCGAGGGCATCCGCGCCGCCAAGGCGCCCGCCATGGCCTGACGGCCAGGTGGCAGCCGACGGTGTGCGGCGGCAAGTTTTCGAGGAAGCAGGGCTGACGGCTCTGCCGATCCTGTCTCTTCCTGGTCGGGGAAACGTAAGACTCGAGTTCGCTGGAACTCGGGCTCGCCGGCGTCTCTCGACGGGCCTGTCTTGAACTTCGGCGGTCGAGTTCTTTGTTTGGGAATTTTTGCAGCGGCCACTCGCGTCAAACTTCTGAGGACCTCGTCAAGCCAACCCGAGCCCCCCCGAACCCCAGTCTTACGTCTCCCCGACTGGAGGCTTTTGAGCGCTATCCTGCGCGCCGCGCGAGCTTGGCGTCCACATGAATCACGCCAAGCACAATCAGCTCGGGCGGTGCACATCGCTTCAGTGGGCCAGGCAGTTGGTTCGATAGGCGGGTGGCTTGTCCCTGTGCCACGGCCGACACTGTCGTAGCCCTCGGCTCCAGGCCAGATCATTTTAGAGTCAGCTCTAGACACCATCTCGTTGTGGAATAATAAAACACAGGTGAGGAGTTGCGCCTGCTTCCGCTCCTGCTCTGGGTATTCGCCCTCTCTCTCCCTCCCGCGGGTGCTGCCACGGGTGCCCCTGGCCCATGGTGTCCTCAGGATGTCCCGGGGATGGCCCAGATGGCTTCCAGAGCAACCCGCACGAAGCTCAGAGGGCCTCAGGGCCTCCATAATGGTGCACAGAGCTGGGGACACCTTGAGCCAGGACCATTGCTGGCAACACCGGGTCCCCCGATGCTGCTGCGGCTGCCTCGTGCTGCGATGGATGGCCGAGGCCCCGTAAGACACAGATGGCCCTGGCTGTGCACCAGCCGCGGCACGGGCGCGGGGACGGATGATGCACGCGTGCGTGCGTGTGTCTGGCCGCGCGCGTCCTCCCGCTCCGACGTGCGTGTGGCCGCAACGCCAAAAGGTATGCGCGTGCCGTATGTGTGTGTGTGTGTTTGTCCAGACGTGGTGTCGACCCGCCTGTGTGTGTTTCGTGCTTTGGCGGCTGCAGAGTCATCACAGGGATACCCTTTCGGAGCAAGCGCAGCCCGATGCTTCGTTCCGCGGTCTGGATTCGGCCGCGGGTGCAGACGTTGAAAGAAGGACCACATTGGGTTCAGGAGGGGCTGCGGTTTTCGGACCGCCTCTTTGATCCTGAACGTCTTCGTGGCCGAGGCTCGCCGTGGCCAGAGAAGCCCTGTGTTCCTTCCTGCAGCCTGCACTCCGGTAGCGCGATGAATACAGGAAAAACAAGTGTGCGTCCGGACGTGCCCGTTCACGGGCGAGCCCACTTGGGCGCCGCGTAATGGGGGCGTCATAAATGGGGGGGTGGCGAGGATGGTCCGAAAAGGTACCCAAACGGTACCTAAACGAGCCCCCTGGGGCTCTGGAGGGGCCCGAAAGGGGCACGAAAGGGGACCTTTTCTGACCCCCCCATTTGTGACCCCCCCATTAAGCCACGCCCAACCCACAGGAGGGATTCGGGCGGGGGTCCAGTGCTCTCGTCCGTGCTCAGCCTCGGATCCAAGGCGGCGTCTCGCGGTGGCCCGAGCCTTTCTCCTCCTCCTCCTCCTCCTCCTCCTCCTCCTCCTCCTCCTCCTCCTCCTGGTCCTCCTGGTCCTCCTCCTCCTCCTCCTCCTCCTCCTCCTTCCTGGTCCCTCGTCTACCGCGTGGCGCGCACCAGGGACCCGGACGCGTGGCGCACACAGTGGGTCCGAGTAGGTGGGGTCGGGTCGGAGGGTCGCGCCGCATCCCCGACCCATCGGCGATGCGGCTCGATGCAGAGCGCGGCTCGCTCCACGCGGACAACTTCGGTGCATCGCCGAGGCGCTGCCGATGCCCTTGGAGAGGAGACCCCTACCCCGCGTGATAGGAGGAAGAGGAGGAGGAGGAGGAGGAGGAGGAGGAGGAGGAGAAGAAAAAGAAGAAGAAGGAGGAGGATGATGAGGAGGAGGAGGAGGACCTCTTGCCCAGAGGCCTCTCGAAGGAAGGGGTGGGGATGGGGGGGAGGGCAAGGGTTCGAGGTTTGTGGTTGTCGCCACGGGGGAAGCGGGTGGGTCCTGAGGGCAACGGTTCCCGAGGTTGGGGAAGTTCGGGGAGGGTGGAAGCTTCAAGGTTTGTAGTTGTCGCCGGTGGGGAAGCGGGTCTTGAGGGCAACGGGTCCCGAGGTTGGGGAAGGGGGTGAGGGGGGGCAAGGTTCGAGGTTTGTGGTTGTCGCCATGGGGGAAGCGGGTGGTCCTGAGGGCAACGGGTCCCGAGGTTGGGGAGGGGAAGGGGGTGCGGAGGGGGAGGGGGAGGGGGGGCGGGGGGGCAAAGTTCGAGGTTTGTGGTTGTCGCCAGATGGGAAGCGGGTCCTGAGGGCAACGGGTACTGAGGTTTTTCTTTTTTTTGTGGGGGGGCGGGGGGGCAAGGCTCCAGGTTTGTGGTTGTCGCCATGTGGGAAGCGGGTCCTCAGGGCAACGGCAGCGCGTACTGAGGTTTTCGCTGTTTTCAGGCTGTCGGGGCCCTCCACGGGCCCCAGGACTGTCAGAAAACGGCTCGGGATGAACAAATCGTTCTGCCGGTAACCAGGACTCGTTTTCAGGTTTTCGGGCGTTTTAGTTGTCCCTCGTCGGTTTCCAAGCCTCGGGGTGCTGGAACGGATTGGCGTTCCAGGGGGGGCCTAGATTGCCCCGAACAGCCCCGAGTCGTGGCACAAGAATCGGGGACGGGGGCCAGGCTCCGGGGGTGGATGCATCGACCTCCAATCGCCCATTGACCGCCGATAGGGGCCCGAAAGCCCGCCCTGCCCAGGAACGTACGGATTCGCTCCCGGGCCCCTATCGCTGATCTGTCGGCGATGTATCGCCGATTCCAGGTCCACGGTTCCCCCCCTGAGTTCGTTCCCTCCTAGCGTTGCACTGTCGGAAACAATGGAGGGACGTCAACGCTGTCTCGGATCCCGGACCTCTGGAGTGGGCCACACGCCCACGACGTCCCCCAATGCTGCATCGTCCCTCTGCTCACCTCGCATCCCTCCTCCATCATTCACCTCGTCCCTCCCTCGGTGCTCCACCCTCCGCCATCATTTTTGATCCTCACTCCGCTTCCCCTCCGCCTTCTCCCTCGTCCTCGTGCTGGCCCCCAGGTACCCCCTGGGATGTCCCCGGTGGACTCTCGGAGATCCGCGGAGGCTTCTGGAGCCCTGGGAAGGGCCAAGACTCGGGCAGCGCGCCAAGGGGGTCACCACCAGAGGGGTCACCAGTTTCTCCTGAGGATCGAGGTTCCAGGATCGAGGCTCGACAGATTTTGGACGTTACGGATCGATTTTGGGGGCTTCGGGGGCTCTGGAATGTTCTGGGGACTTCCCTGAGGAAATGGCGCTTCCCAGAGGAAGTGGCGACCTCCATAGTGGAGCCCTCATGTGGCACTGCCTGGAAGACGGACCTGACCTTAGTGGGCCCTGGAAACGTCAGGCCAGTTTTTTGTTTGTGCCGTTTTACTTGTTTTTTACATGTCCTGGCGCAGGTTTGTAGCACACCTCAAAACAAGTATCGGGCGCAACATGTTTGACGTTTCCGCCGCAGTTTTTGGCTTCTCAGTTCCGTTTGCCTTGATGGGGGATGGTCCAGATCGCAGTTCTCTTCCGGATCTGAACCGTTTTCGAATTGTTTCTGAACGTTCTTCGGATCCCCAGAATTCCCATGCCGTTTCGGTGAACCCTTTCTGCTACCGTTTTGGCGAACAGTTTTCGGAAGCTCTTTTCGTGATTGTGAGACAGTTGTCTGAACGCGGTGTTCAAAACTCAAGACGGCCCTGCCTTTTCCAGGGCTCACTACGGGCCCGACGCGTCCGAAACACACGATCCTCGATCCCCAGCCCTTCACCAGAACCCTCCGCCCTCTCGGCGCAGAGGCTGCAGGGCGCGACGAGGCGAGCCATGGACGTCACCTCCGTAGGAGCCGGGGCTCTGCCGGGGGGGGGGGCCCTCACACCCCTCCCTTCCGCTTCCCATCCCCACCCCCTCGTTTCTGCTGCCTCCCTTCCCCTCTCTTCCCATTCGTTCACACCTGCGTTCTCGCCTCAGCGCGGGCCAGAATTTTGCACCCGATTCCTTTATCGTCGTTGTCGCCCCGCGCCCTTCCACCTTCCACTGGTCCTCGTGTTCCTACCGCTCCGTTCTCCTGCTCATGCTGCTGCTGTTCATCCTCGTGCTCTCTCTCCTTCCTGATCCTCATCCTCTTCCTCCTGTCCATCCTCTGCCTCCAGTGTAACTACACAACTCTTCCTTGTTGACTGCGCACGGCACGATGGGGTCCAAGTCTGCTGTGGCACCCGTCGGCGGATTGAGAGACATCAGCGCAACGGGAAGGGATGGGTGGGAGGGGCAGGATGTCAGGCACAGCGCGAGCGCACCTTGCGCTTTTTCCTCAACACCTCTCCTGTCTCCCTCCTCCCTTCTTTCCTTCTCCTCATCCTTCTCATCGCGCCTGGGTCCTCTCAATTCTCTCCCTCTTCCCCGAGTCGTGTTCTGACCCCGCACCCTCACCTGGCGGAAGGGAGGGTGAAGATCGTCGCTCTGATGATAGACGGGAGTGATGGTGGTGCTTATGTTTGTTGTGGAGGGCGCGGCGCGGCGATGCCACTGGCAACCTTTATCTCCGTGCAACGTGAAATGGTAAGTAATATCATGTGTTGTGGTAGGTTCGCGTGCGTGTTTAATGAGGGCGTTACTTCTGGCGACGCGGTAGCGATGATACGATTGCAAGTTCGATTAAAAGCTCCATTGAGCACAGAGAGTGGTTCAGAGCGAGGCGTGGTCAAAGCTTGCAGGTCCGCAGAGTATAGGACGATCAAGATGGACATGGACATGAACAGACGCGCGACTGTGGCACGAATCCTGATCAATCATCTGTCTATCATTGTGCTTTCGATGTGCCAGGCCAGCACAATAAGCCGCCCCGCTCGTAGAGAGCGTCCCGCGGAACGTTCTGAGAGTGTCCTGGAACGCTGTGGAGCGATGTGTCCCCCCCCCCCAGCGATCCGACGCAATGAAGAGGTCAATACGGCTTTCCCCGAAAAAAACTTGAGTATGAGGGTCTTCTCCCTATAGTAGAAGTCTTGTGTTCCTTTGCTCCTGGGGAGCATCCACTTCCTAACTCCCGCATGCCCACTCTTTCTCTGTCTCTCTCTCTCTTTCTCTCCCTCTCTCTCTCTCTTTCTATCACACCCCGCTCAGGCCGCCCGTGTCCAGACACACACAGATAATTACTCACACCCAGGTCACTCACACTCAGGTCACTCATACTCAGACTCACTCACACCCAGGTGCACTCACACTCCGACCCACTGACACTCAGGCACACTCCTATTCAGAAACGCTCACACTCAGATTCGCTGATACTCAGACTCACCCTCGCTCAGACACATTTGCTACATGCCAATCACGATGCAGCAATCGTGGCACTTGAGCACCCCAAGGACGAGCCGCCAACGGTTAGGACATTTACCTGTTCGCGCCCAGATGATGGGAATGTCTCAGGCGGTTC
The DNA here is from genome assembly GCA_963575745.1 of Prorocentrum cordatum. NCBI lineage: Eukaryota > Dinophyceae > Prorocentrales > Prorocentraceae > Prorocentrum > Prorocentrum cordatum. Next base: position 292,561 of record CAUYUJ010000891.1, read on the forward strand.
GCCTGTTGGGTTGATCAGGCTTCTCTCTTTTCAGAGCCCCATGCTCGTCGCGATGTCGCTGGTGTATCACTCTGGCATTGCAAGGAGGATTTGCCGCGGGTAGGACGTTGGCCCGTTCGCACCCAGTCTGCGTGGATGTCTCAGGCGGTTTGCCTGTTCGGTTGATGGGACTTCTTTCGTTTCAGAGCCCCATGCTCTTCGCGATGTCGTTGGCGTGGCATTCGAGCGCTCCAAGGAGGAGCCGCCAGGAGTAGGATGTTTGCCCATTCGCGCTCACATTGGGAGGATGCTTCAGGCATCTTGCCTGTTTTGTTGATCAGACTGCTCTCTTTTCATCGCCCTACGTTCATCGCTATGTAGCAGGCGTGGCATTTGAGCACCCAGGGGAGGAGTCGACAGGGGGTCGAGGATTTCCCCGTTCGCGCCCAAATTGCGGTGATGTCTCAGGCGGCTTGCTTGTTCGGTTGATCCGGCCTGTCTTTCCGGAGCCCCATGCTCATCCCATCGCGATGTCGCAGGCGTGGCATTTTGGGCACCCAAAGGAGGAACTGTCAGGGGGTAGGACAGGTTGCCAGTTCGCACCCGGATTCCGGGAATGTCTCAGGCGGTTTGCCCGCTTGTCTGGTTGATCAGACTACTTTGTTTTCAACGTCGCATGTTCGCCGCGATGTCGAACATGTGGCACTTGGCCATCGCTTCCCAAGGAGGAGACGCCAAGGGGTAGGACATTGCCCGTTCGCGCTCATATCGTGACTGTGCATCAGGCGGTTTGCTTGTTTGCTGGCTCAAGCCCCTTTTCTTTTGAGACCCGCATGTCCATCGTGACATAGCAGACTTGGTATCCATTCACCCCGCCAGGGGTGCCCGTTCGCGCGCCCAGATTGTGGGACTGCCTCGTGCGGTTTGCCAGTTTGGTTGTTCAGACCCCTGCTTCTTGAGAGCCCCAGGGTCTCAGCGGCATGGCGGGCGTGGCATCTTGGCATCCCACGGGGGAGCCGCCAAAGAGGGAGGCACGTGCTCTTTCACCCCCAGATTGTTGGACGTCTCGGGGGGGTGGCTCGGTTGGTGGATCAAGCCCCTCTCTCTCTCTCGAGAGAGAGAGAGAGAGAGAGAGAACCATGATCACCGCCGTGGCACTTGGGCACTCCAAGGGGGAGCCGCCGGGGAGGGGGACACTTGCCCGACCGCGCCCAGAGTGTGTGGCTGGTGGGGAGGTCCCGAGCTGTTCGATCGCTAGGTTCCCAAGGCTTCTCTTTGTGACGAGCCTCGTGATCAATTCGACAAAGCAGTCGCGGTATTTTAGGGCGACGAGATCTATGCATATCCACTGCTCCTGGCCAGGCCCATCCTGGGCCCAGGAGCGGTGTATATGCCTCCCTGGCCAAGCCAGGAGGGCGTATACACAGCTCTTGGGCCCAGGATTGGCCTGGCCGGGAGCAGTGGATATGTATAGATATCGTCGCCCTATATTTGGGCACCGCAAGGCGGAGCCACCAACGGGGGCTGCTGTCGCAATCTGATTGTAGGGATGCCTCGATTGGTTCGCTGGTTTGAGCACCCCCGACTCCTCTGCGTTCAGGACCATGATCACCGCGATGTAGTGGGCAAAGATCGTGTGCACCCCAAGGGGGAGCCGCTAGGGGTGTTACACTTGACAGTTCGTGTCCAGATCCTACTTATAGACGGAAGTGCCAGGATCTGAGATGCACATGCGGGGATCTCCGCCTCGAGGAACTTTCGCTATTTTCTGCCTCCTGGGGCCCCCGCCGGGTCCGGGGACTGGCCCTAGGACGAAACCGGCAGCTCTGGGGAACGGGTCGGAACTTTCGGGGACACCTCATTGAAAGAAATGCGTAATGCTTCAGATCTCTCGGTGTCTCCCAGGCTACCGGCGTCGAGCCCCCTGGAGGTCCGGACCGCTTGTTTGACCTGGCTGTTCCATCCCGAGTGGCTCTGTTGACGGCCCAGGGGCCCGGCGAGGGCAGCCAGGTTGGCAACAGCCTTCCCGCCCTGATGGCTTCTCAGGGGCACCGAGGTGCCCAGGCATGCCGCTACGGTAGGTTCGCGTCGTGTCGACCGGCGGCGACCCCGCCGCCGACGTTCAACGTTGAACCGCCGACGGCGGCCCAGAATCGATCGATGTTGAACGATTGGACGTTGCGGAAATGGCCGATCGTTCAAGGTTGAACGATCCAGCGCGGTGTCAAAATCCAACGCCGGGGTCGACACGACACGAACCTGCCGCTACTTCACGGACCTCTCTGAGGGTGCGCTCTGACCAGGGTTTCGGGGCGAGTCCAGCCTTGGCGGCGAGGGAAGGGCAGCGGCATCGGCATCTCTTCCCGGTTCGGTTATCACAAACCTGGACGTCCCAGCTACCAGACACGGGCCCCCGACCTCCAGACCGCTGCCCTGGGCCCGCTTGTCTCGTCCCGAGTAGTTTGCTGACGGCCCCGAGGCCCAGAAAGGGCCCCGACAGGCTAAAAACCGGGAAGCACCTCCGTCCCGATTAGCACATCGAGGCGCCCGATGTCTGGGGCGACTGGAGGTCTGGGCTCGTCTTCTCAGGGGCGGCCCAACCGGCCCCTTGCAAACCATCCCCTTCCCTGACGTCCCCCGCGCCTCGCCCCAAGACGCGGATGACGTGACGGACGGGGATAGTTTGCCAGGGGTCGGTTACGCCGCGCTCGATCTTGCCCGCAGGGTACCTCCAGCGCGTGGCGGGCATGAGCGTGGTCACGCCAGGCCCCACGCACGTGCTGCACCGCGGCGGCGCGGCCAGCTCGGCGGTCGCGCGGCGTGCGCCGCGCGCGCGCGCGCGCTGCCCGCCCCTTCGGGCGCGGGCTTCCGCCGCCTCGCGCAGCGCGGCCAGCTCGGACTCGGGCAGCTGGCGTGTCAGCAATTGGCGCGGGAGTCGTGCCATCGAGAGCCAAGGAGCCCCTCACCCTACTGGCACGACGCAGACGTGGCCTCGCTTGGGTCCCCGTCTTCGCATGAGAGACACTCAATCTGAGCGGTCTGGTCCGATACATCTGCATAAAAGACCCCCCCCTAGCCCTAGTGTGTTTTTGGGCCCTCCTAACTTTGGGCGCTTCCCAGAGGGTTAGGGGGGTCCTTTTCGGTTAGTCATTTTTTGTTGTTTTCGGACCGTCCAACAACTGGTCGGAAGGAAGAGCTGGTCCAGAGGCAGTGGTCGAGACGTCGGGGGCCGTTGTCTCACGAACGCCGAGGCGCCGCCTGCCTCGGGGTCGTCGCGTCTTGAAGTGACGACGGGGGGCTTGTGCTTCTCTGCCTCGCGGGGTTCTGGCTGGGCCTCGGGGCCATCAAAAGACGGCTCGGGAGGAAACGCTGGTCGGCCCCCTGGAGGGGATCCAGAACTCCCAGGGGTGTCCATGGCATGAAAAACGGACACGGCGAAAGGGGGCCTTGGACCTCCCATGAGACCTGGGCGCCCAATGTTTGTCACGCCGGCGTCTCCGCCCAGGCAAGCACCCAAATAAGGCTTCGCCTACTGGGTGATCATATCTGTTTGTAGATCAGCCGGTGGGCCCAGCTGGTCAGAGGGAGGCGGTCGTCGGAGATCCTTGGGTTGCCCCGTTGCCCGGTAGCCCGCGACGTTCCTCGGGGTTGCCTGGGGTTGCCCGGGCCTGCCCAGTTGCCCGGCTGCGCAAGGCAAAGAAACGGCAAGCAATGCCAAGCGATCCAGGCAATGCCAAGCAGCGCGAAGCAATGGCAAGCAATACCAAGCAACGCCGAGCAATGCCAAGCTACGCCAAGCAAGGACAAGGTATACCAAGCTACGACAATCAAGTTCAAAACATATTTACATACACATATCTATACATGTATGTATACCTGGCCAAGCAATGCCAAGCAGTGCCAAGCAACGCAAGCAATGCCAATCAAGGCCTGGCAACGATTCCCCTTCCTCGCCGTCCGCTGCTCCTGCGGCCCGAGCGGTCCTCCCCCCCATGGCGGACCCGCCGACGAGCTGGGGCGCCGAGGCTTCGTCGTCGTCGTCGTCGTCGCTGTCGCCGCCGCCGTCGCCCCCGTCGTCGTCGTCGTCGCCGCCGCCGCCGCCCCTTGTCCGCGGAGATCCAAGATGGGACCCGAAACAGTGAACAAATAATTCCAAACATCCTCGAGTACCGACGCTCGAACCTCGACGGCGGGCGGCAAACCGCGGGGACGAAATCGGCGATCGCCGACCCGGAACGGCGACAGACAGCGACGACGGCGACCCGCGACGGACCGCGACGACGGCGACCTGCGATGGCGGAAGCGACTGGCGGCCACTGCCGTGGCGACCACCTACCCTGACACCCGCCGACATGTTTTTTCCAAGACGGGGTCCCTGCAAGGCCAGATCCCTTCCCTGGGGCTAGTTTTTCACTTTGGACACCAGCACCCAGCAACGGGCCCCAAAGGACGAGATCAAGGAAAGGCTTCGGGATTGAGCACATCGCATCGCCGGAGATCCTGTTTCCGGGTCATGACTCCAGTCTGCGGTGGCCGATCGGGAAGTTATGGGCACGCCCGGAGCGCACTCGGTGAGACGCAGCAGCTCTAGGCCTCCCAGATGGGGTCGGAGTAGACGGGGTCGGCGGATCGCGCCGCATCGCCGATGCATCGGCGATGCGGCTAGACGCGGAGCCCGACTTCTCTTCACGTCGACGTCGCCGATGCATCGCCGACGTCGACGATGCCTCGCTGGTGCATCGCCGATGCATCGCCGATTCATTGCCGATGCATCGGCCATGCGGCGCGATCCTCCGACCCCATCTGCTTCGACCCCATCTAGGAGGCCTCTAGCAGCAGGAGAGCCTCCTGAGGCCGGGCAACCTCCGAGAGGGAGAGAGCCGACGAGGCCTGCCGGAGACTGCGGGCGAACAAACCTACGCAGCCGCGGCCTCGCAGGCCGGGCCCCTGGGCCGTGACCCCGCGGATACGGCGCGGCTTTGCTCGCGGATGCCCCGCGCGGACCGCATCGGCGGTGTCCGCGGGATCGCGCCCCGGTATCCAGACCGCGAGGGCGAGGATACGTCGGGCGGGTGGCAGCGCGGGGTGGTCCAAGATGGGGGTGACGATAAAAGAGCCATCTAAAGGGACTCTTATAAGGGCGCCTTTGGGAGCCCGCAGGTGCCCAAGAGGAGAGCCCCAAAGCGCCCCCTTTATATGGCCCTTCTCTTCCCCCCCCCCCGTTTGGCCCCCCCCCCCCCTTACCACCCGCTCGAATTCGGAGAAGCCTCGCCGATCGTGCACAGACCGCCCGTCGCGCGGCGGCGGTGGGGGGCCCGCGCCAGGCGGCGGGGCGCGCCCGCGCCGGCTGGGGCGGGGCGCCCGCCTCGCTGCGGCTGGGCCCGCCCGCCGGCGCCGAGGGCGCGCAGGCGCCCGCGGGGGCCGCCGCGGCGTCTCGGCGTGCCTCGCCTTGCCGCCACTGTCCCGGCGCAGCGCTCCAGCTTTCAATCGGGCATGCCCCTCTACAGGAGGAGCACGCGAAAGAAGAGGAATACATCGTCGAATGACGATCCGTCGTGGTCTTTGGACCATCTTTGCTTATGTGTTGAGTCTGCTTCCTTTTTCTACCAAGCCCGACAGTGGGAGGACATGCCCGAACTGACTCCAGCTCTTCGCCGCCGCCGCCGTCCTCGTCGCCGCCGCCGCCGCCGCCGTCGCCGCCGCCGCCGCGCCGGCGCCAGGGTGCACACAGGCGCATCGCGGCTGCTGCGCTGCCGTGGCATCCATCGGTCGGCGACTGCCAATGGCGTCTGGTTCCGCCCCCCCCCCCCCCTGGGCCATCAGCGAGTCACGACGGGCGGTGTTTCGCTACGTTCGACCCCTGGTGGCCCATGCCAGGCCTCGGGACCGCCCAGGACCCACTCGGGATGGAACGCCTGTCCCAGAGAAGGGGTCGAGATGAAGCACCTCTGGGGGTTGACGTGAATCAAAGATGCACGACGTCGGGGGGTTGGGACGGGTGTGGTCACGCGGGGGTGTGGCTTGCGCTCTGCGTCGTTGGGGTTGGGATGGCGCCACCCTCGTCGGACCTCCTCCTGCGCGACGGCGAATTCAATTAGGGGATCCGTTACACGATTGATTTACCCCGAAAATGATGTTTCTTAAAGTCTTCGGAACATACGTAAAATGCCCCGTAGATCCACGAAGCATTCAACGCATTCGCGTTTTTTGGCGTTTCTGGCGTTTCCTCCTGCTCCTCCTTCTTCACCCTGCTCCTCCCGCCTGCTGGGATTATCGTCATCCCTTTATTATTTGTTGTCCTGCCTCCCTCCTCTCTTGTCCGTGGGAGACATAGTGGTTGCGTGGACTCTGCTTGAAACGCTAGGCGGCGCCGTGTGTTTTTCTGGTGCGTCGCAGTCGTCGCGAGTTCTGCGCGGTTTGGGGTTTCAAGATGACTCGTAGGTAACACTGTTGCCTAGACAGTTCCTCCTCGTCCTCCTCCTCCTCCTCCTCCTCCTCCTCCTCCTCCTCCTCCTCCTCCTCCTCCCCCCTCCTCCTCCTCCTCCCTCCTCCTCCTCCTCCCCCTCCTCCCCCTCCTCTTCCTCCTCCTCCTCCTCCTCATCATCATCATCCTCCTCCCCTCCTCCTCCTCCTCCTCCTCCTCCTCCTCCTCCTCCTCCTCTCCCCTTTTGGATTACCCCTCCAACCTCCACAGTTTCACAATGTGTTACTCTCACTCCACCCCTGAAGTTGTCTAGAAGATCTCCCGCCCCCTGCGTGTGTCTTTTTTGATATTCGATGTCAAACATTGTATACTCTTTCTATTGTACAATCCGATGGCTTCTGGTGTTTCACAACGGTGCTCCCGGTGCAGTGTATGCCTCATTTTCCGGATCGGCGCTGTGTTCCCGTCGTTCAGAATGGCGCCCTCGCCCCAGGGCGGGCCACTTTTCTGGATCCGAGTCTTGCTTCATTGTTGCCGCTTCGCCTTCCCCTGGTCCTCCTGTTGATCCCGATCCTTCCGCTTCAGTTCCTACTGCTGCTATTCGTCATCGTCTTTTTCCTCCCGCTCATCCTCCTGCTCACCCGCCACCTCCTCATGTGCACGCAGCTCCCTTGTTTCCGCGTGCGCGTAGCACGATCTGGTCTTTATGTGGGAGTTGCAGGTCGGCTATGACACGCGTCCGTGGATATAGAACAAATCAGCGCCGTGGGAGGGGTCGCTGCGCCCCCCTGGGTGCTCGTCTCTGTCGCCCCGAGGGGGTCTTCGGGTGATCCTGGGCGGAAGTTCACAACAAGACAGGATCGTCCCCTCGCCCACGGCCGAAACAGCCGACGGAGGCGGTTGCTCATCTATTGGCGTGCTTTTTGTCGGGGCGCATCCCTCGCCCCAGGTCTGTCAACCCCCACTTACGACGAAAGTTCGGCCCTGGGGAGAGGGTCGGGACTTCCCAGGACCGGGCATTGAGACATCGGATCTTTGGGTCACCCTTCCCAAGGCCGATATTCATATTCTCATATTTTTGTTACCCGGACCCCCCACACCACCACCACCACCACCCCTAAACTGGACCCCCCCCCAGGGACGCCCTGGACGCCCTTTCGGACGTCTCAGCGGCCCCCTGGACGCCCTTGGAGAAGGTCCGCTGGCCCTTCCGGGCTTCCCAGGGCGCCTTGCCCGGCCTTGCGAGCAGACTCAAGGCGATCAGAGGGGTCATCGGAGAGGCGCAAGAGAGACCCAAGACAGCACAAGAGCGCTCACAAGAGGAACATCGATGGTCTGAAGACGGCCCAAGAGGCCCCCAAGGCGCCCCAAGGGGTTGTTAAGAGAGCCCCGAAGAAGCAAACAAACATCGTCCCATTCCGAGGGGAAGTGTACAAATTTAATGTATCCGCTGTTTGGGACTTCGCAGCGTCCAAGACGGCCCGATGGGCCCCCGACATCTATCGTACCAAGACGGCCCAAGAGGCCCCCCCAGAGGGTTTGAAGACGGCCCAAGGGAGCCCCAAGACTGCCCTAGAGAGCCCCGAGACTGCCTGCAAGAAGCCCAAGATGCCCCCAGAAGGCTCCCAAGAGAGACCCACGAAAGCCATGGGAGACCCCCAAGCCATTGGAGGCCCCCAAGAGGGCCCTAGATGGCTTCAAAAGACCTCTGGAGGGCCCCAGCTCCCCAAGACGGCCCAAGAAGTCCCCCGGACGGCCCAAAAAGGGCCCCAGGACGGCCCCAAAGAGCTCCAGAAACGCCCAGACGGCTTTCTCTTACGAAGCACATCGAGCCGACCCGACGATCTTCGTTCCACGCTTGAGGCTCGAGGTTTAATTTCCTCGATCGAGAGAGACAGGCAATGGATCTATTTCGAAGTTCGACGATCGAACTTTTGCTGGGTGCCTGAAGCCTTCCAGGCATTCACGAAGCTACCATACATCGATTTGTTTGGAGCTACTGTGGCTTCTTCGGCGTGTCATGGGAACGCTCCTCACTTACTCAAAGGATCTTCGCGCGTGAACAAATCATCATTCCTTCCCCACGTTTGCAAGAGCGTGCAAGCGCATCGGGTGAACGCGGTGTCAGCAGGCACCAAGGATATCAGACAACTTCGCTGGTCGCCCGTCGTCCAGGCTTCGAGGTCCCCCTCGCTGAAGCAAGGGATGATTGATTGCTTTGCCGGGGAGGGTCCGGAACAAAACGCATGGCGCGAAACGCCAATGCAGTCTTGTATATATATATATATATATATGTATATATATACATATAAATATATATGTATGTTTGTATGTATGGATGTATGGATGTATGTATCTATGTATGTGTATATATGTGTGCGTTTAGCACATATCGAAGACGCCTACGGCGAATCACCGCCGCCCCCTGCCTTTTTGGAAGCGCCTATGTGGCCGAACGTTGAGGCCAGACCTGCCAAGCTATCGGACCACGTGTTCCCCGAATCGGTTTGGAAAGCCTTCGGGGAACACGTGGGCATCTTGAAGGTCATCTTGGCCGTCTTGGAGGCCTCTTGGGCAAGCTTTGGGCGATCTTTGGGGCTTTTTGGGCCGTCTCGGGCCAGCTTCGAGCCAACTTCGGCCATCTTGGTGGGTTCCTGGCACGTCTGAAGCCGTCGGAAGCCGTTTGGGGGGCCTCTATGGGCCGACTTGGGGCCCGCTTGGAATGCTCCAGGGCCGTCTTGGAGGCCATCTTGGGCGTCTGGGAGGCCATCTTGGGCGTGTTGGAGGCCTCTTGGGCCCTCTTGGGGCCCTCTAGGGGCCATCTTGGAGGCCACTTGGGCCATCATGGGGCTCTCTTGGGGGCCTCTTGGGCGATCTTGGGGGCTTCTTGGGCCGTCTCGAGCCGTCGGAGAGCCGAAAAGGCGCAAATGCCAGAATCCTTCAAAAACCAAGGAAAAATCAATGATTTTGGCCTCTTCGGACTCTCCTGGAGGACCTCTTGGAGGCCTCTTGGGCCGTCTGGGAGGCCTCTGGGGGGCCTCTTGGGCCGTCTTGGGCCGTCTTGGACTCTCTTGGGCCGTTTTGGAGGCCGTCTTGGACCATCTCGGGCGGACTTGGAGGCCATCTTGGGCCATCTTCGCGATTTTTTGAGGATGTCCCGAGCGAAACGGCCGTTTTTTGGAGGATTTTTTCCGGTCGTTGAGCACCTTCCGGGTGGCCGGCGGGTTCTGCCGGAGCCCACTGGGGAGTTCTTTTGGAAAAAGAACCCAAACCAAAACCTGAAACATCCAGCACGCCGTGCACCCCTGCAAGCAGGGGGCGGCGGATCCTGTGGCCGTCGGCCCATCCCGCCACCGTGCCCAGGTCGTAAGTCCGAGGCGTCTTGGATGTTTCTCGGACTGTCTTGGGATGTCTCTCCTGGGCCTCTTGGACGCCTCTGGGGGGTGCCTCGGGGGGGCCTTGTAGGGGCGTCTGGGAGCGTTCTGGGGGCGTCTGGGGGGCCTCTTGGGGGACGGTCGCGGTTTTTGGGTGCCCTCTCGGGGGGGAGGGGTTCCCAAGGCCAGTTCGAGATCTTCCTCTTGAGCCCAGCTTGAGGTTCTCTTTGGGCCGTCTTGGAGGCCCTTCGGACTGTCTCGCACGGATGTGTCTCATCCCCCAACTACCCTGGGAACTCACAGAAGCTCTTGGGCACCTCAGCACGCTCAAACCTCGCAAAGGATGTGTTTCCAGATCTCGTCTAGGAAGATTCCTCTCGCTTCGCGGGGTGCACGTCCGGACCACGTACAGTCCAGTCGTTGCGGGGCCTTTTGGGAGCTTCTTCGTGGCCTCTTGGAGGTGTCTTGGGTGGGGGCTTCTTGGAGCCTCTTGGGGGCGTCTTAGGCCGTCTTGGGGCGCTCGTGCTGCGTGTGGCCCATTCGGAGGCCGTCCTGGGCGCCCCTCGCTGCCGTTCGGGGGTTTTCTTGGGGTCCTGTTGAGTTGGGCCGTCTTAGGGGTCGCGTGGGCCGTCGTGGAGGCCTTCAGGGCTTCTTGGGCCGTCTTGGGGCCATTTTGGAGGTTGCTTAGGCCGTCATTGGATTCTGAGAGTCGACAAAGGCGAGAACGCTAAGTAAGGTTCTTCAAAACCGAAATATCGATGGTTTTGGCTTCCGCAGGCGCTCTTGGAGGTCCCCTCAAGGCAGTCTTGGGCCGTCTTGGGTGTTTTTGTTGGTCTTCTTGGGGCCATATTGGACCGTCTTGGGGCCGTCTTCGCTTGTACTGAGGCCATCTTGAGCCGTCTTCACGGCCTCTTAGACCCGCAACAGGCTCAGGAGGCCCAAATCATTGATTTTCATTCTGGTCCAGGAGAGGTCCGCCATTCTTGGGTCGGTGGATGTGGGGTGGCTTTGGGGGGGGGGTTGAAGGGGGGAGACATACTAATGTAACGCAATACGATATGTAGCAATTATGCAATCAGTGGACACATGGGATACGTTGCATGTTGGTGGCGTGTCAGAAATGTTATAGCCTGGCGCTCTTGAAAGAGCGGCGGATTTGGCAGCGCCCCCGCGCATTTCTACGAAGGCAGCAGATCCAGATTCTCTTGAGCACGCGCAGTAAAGTCTTTGTCGGGCCTACTGGGGTGTCTTGGGCGCCTCTGAGGCCCTCTTTGGGGCTTCTTTGGGGCCTCTTGGGGCTTTTTGAACGCCTTTTGGGCTATCTCGGGGCGCTTTTGCGCCGTCTGGCCCCAGCGGAGGCCGTCTTGGGGGGCTTTCGGGCGGCCTTTGGGGCCGTCTTGGGTTGGGGGGCCTTGTGCGGCAATCTTGGGGCCTTCGTGGGCTGTATAGAGGCCCTCTTGGGAGCGTCGTGGGCCGTTTTGGAGCCACTTTGGAAGCAGTTTGGGCCGCCATGGCCCCCCGAGAGTGCAAAAGGCGCAAGCGCGATAAATCAACGAACGCCAATGCAAAAATTAATAGGTTTGGCCTCCGGAGGCGCTTTTGGGCGTCTTTCTGGAGCCCCGTTGGGCCATCATGGGGGTTTCTAAGGCCCTCCTGACGCCATCTTGGGCCGTCTTGGGGCCATCTTGGGCCGTGTTGGGAGCATTTTGAGCCGTCTTGAAACCGTCTTGGCCCTTCAGGAGGCCCAAGGTGCCGAAATCATAATGTCCTTCAGGTTTTGGACAGTTTTTACATTACATGTGGAAATGGGTCGGCACCCCGGCGGCGGCCCTGAGGCGGGCTTAAAGGGGGGTTGCTTCGCACTGTATAAGAGCGCAATGCTTTGCAATTGCCCTTCCTCTGCGCATCGTGGCTGGGCCCCGGCGTCGCACACTCTCGTCTTAGGACTGCCGAGACGGTTCGCTGCAGTCCGGACGTGGATTCCTCTCGCTTCGCGGGTGTGCACGTCCGGGCCACGTACAGTCCAGTCGTTGCGGGGCCTTTTGGGAGCTTCCTTGTGGCCTCTTGGAGGTGTCTCGGGTGGGGGCCTCTTTGGAGGTGTCCTTAGAACCGCTCACGCAGTTAGAATGCACCGTGAACGCGCTGCCTCCAGCCATCGTAGCGAGGATTTCCGCCAAGGTGCGGGGACGTGGAGACTCGCTCGTCGAGGTTCCAACCTCGGGCTGAGGGGGCGATGAGGACGATGAGGAAGAACAGGAGGGAAAAGACGGGGATAGGAATGAGGAGTACGACGATGACGAGGATGAGGAGGGCGATGAGGGAAGCGGCGGCCCCATCTTCCCTCCCAGCGCCGGCTCTACTCATGGGCGCCGCCGTGACCAACTTCCACGCGACAGGGCGCTTTTGCGTTGTATCGCCCCTTGGAAGATCGTCCTGGGGGGATCCCGCGGCCGCCTTGGGGCTCTCTTGGGGTCCTTCTGGGCCGTGGAAGGGGCCTCTTGGTCTTGGGGGCCTCTTTGGGCCGTCTTGGGGGCCTCTGGGGCCGTCTTGGAGCCCTCTCGGGGGCTTCTTAGGCCTTCTGGGGGCCATTCTGCAGGCTGCTTGGGCCGTCACTGGCTTGTCAGAGTCGAGAAAGGCGAGAACGTTAAAATCTTCCCACAACCATACGAACATTTATGATTTGGGCTTCTGGAGGCGCTATTGGGGGTCCTCTTGGGGCCCTCTTGGGGCGTCTTGGTAGGTTTGTGGGCCCTCTCGGGGCCATGTTGGGCCGTCTTGGGGCAATTTTGGGGCTCTCTTGGGCCGCCTTGAAACCATCATTCGCCTTCTTGACGCCCCTTGTGGGCTTCGAGGAGGGTCCAGAGGCCTAAATCAATGACTTCCATGCGTTTTTCTAGGTTTTCACAAAGTACGTGGAAACGGGTCGGCGACTCGGCGGCGGCCCTGGGGGGGATTAAGGGGGGTTGTTTTTCAACGTATGAGAATGCGATGTTTTGCAATCGGCCTTCCTTGACGTATCGTGGCTGGGCCCTGGCGTCACACACCCGTCCTGTCGGACTGCCGAGACGCTTCGCTGCAGTCCGGACGTGGATTCATGGGCCTACGCCGCGCCGCCGACCTTTTGAAGTGCTTCGAGTTCCCAGGACTTCTTGGGACCTCAGGTTGGTTTCTTTGGGGCCTGCTGGCGGTTTCGGGGGTCTTTTTGGGGTTGAGGGTCTGGCATGTCAGTTGGAGTTCCTTTTTTATCCTTTCGGCAGCCCTCTTGACTCGTGAGCCGTCTTGGGCGTCTCTCGGCCCGCTTTGCGGCGCTCTTGGCATGTCTTCGGGATTTTTGTAATTAGACCATGTTGGGCAGTGCTGCGCTATTGGCCAATATGTTGGCTTAACAGATGATGTGTTCCTTTCAGGCGAAGATTTCGTGAAGAAAGATCTCCTACCGCTTGAGTCTACTGTGCCGATCATTCTCCCCTGGATTAGAAGCCAGGGGGAGAGTGATGGGCACTCCTTTTTCCTTTCGTTTGGGGTACTTGTCGGGGGAAAATAAAAAGCACAAGCACGGTGGATCCAGAGTCGGGGCTTTCCTCTCTTTTCCCCCCCCCGCCTCTTGTTCTTCCTTCATCTTCCTCTCCGGAGGGGTGGGGGGGCGGCGACGTCTCTGTCTTGAGTTCCGCGGGCTCTCAGTGGGCCGCGGAAGCGGCAGGGCATATTTTCTGATGTTCTCAACAAACTGTCTCTGGAACACGAGAACGGTTGAAAACATGTGCCAGGAAACAGCAAAAGGAAGCGTCTGTGGAATCGTAGCCAGAACAGGCAGCAGCAACGGCGACGGAACCGGGAAAATTATTGCGCTGGAGCCGACAACGAAATTGCAGATCGGCACCAGTTCTAAAATTGGCCTGTCGTTTCCAGGGCCCACCAAGCGTGGGCTCACCCATCCCGCGCCTTCCTGCCAACAGGGCTTGGGCAAACCAGAGGTCGCCGCTAATCAGGGGGCGCCCTCCTGCCCTCTTCCCACGGTTCTTGTTTTCAGCCTTTGATTCTAGCAAGCCTGCTCACGGAGGGCGGGTGGGCGTTTGCTAACGTGAGCGCCGGAGATGCCGCGAGCCGAAAGGTATGCTTGCACGCCTCTGCGGCCCACCACCGAACCAAAAGGCGGCGAGGGAGGGACAGTGGGGTGAAGGAGTGGGGTGGAGCGGGGCCGGGGCAAAACAGTGCCTCTCGTCGAGGGCCGGTGGCAGGGCCGCCTACGATCCGATCCGATACGATTCGATGCGATTCGATTCGCCAGTTGGGGCGGTTCCGATTCGATTCGATTCGGCTTGATTTTCCGGCGTCGCCCTGGGATAGCTGGAGCTGGGCGGCGATCGGGCTTCCATTCGGTTTGGGCCGCTATCGCCAGCGATTCCCGATGCGTGTCGATATCCGATCCGACTTCGCGTTCCGGTGCAGCTTGGGCCTGCCCGTGCGCGGCGCCTCGGCCAGGCGGCGCTCCTGCAGCAGCTCCAGGCCCGCCGGGCGCACCGCGCGCGCGCCGCGCGCCCCGCCGAGCCGGAGCAGCCGCGGCCCGGCGCCCCGGCGCCGCCCGACGGTGCAGCGCGCGGCGGCACGGAGGCCGCCGCTGTGCAGGCGCAGCCCGCGCACGGGGCGCCCGCGGAGGCAGGCACCTCGGCGGGCGCCGGTGCGCCCGAGGCGCCCGTCGGCGCGTGCGGCGTGGCCGCCGCGGCGGTCGCCGCGGCGCGGGCGCGGCTCGCGCCCGAGGCGTCCGCGGAGTGGTGCCGGGCCTGCGAGGTGCTGCGCGCCTGCGAGGGGGACATCTGGCCCGAGGCGGCCGCCGTGGGGCAGGCGTTCAACTCCATGCACGTGGGCGAGCAGGCCGCCACCTCCGTCTTCGCCCTCGGCCACCTCATCGCCTGCGGCGAGGGGCGCCGGGGGCTCAAGTGGCGGTGGCGCGGCGTAGCGGAGCACCCGCACTTCGAGGGGCGCGCCGGGGCCAGCGAGTGGCCCGAGGCGGAGAACGCCCTCTTCTGCCACAGCTCGGACTGCTGGTTCCCCACGGAGGACGGCTCCGGGCGCGTGCTCTCTGGGCCCTCCTGGCGCGTGGAGGCCCTGTGGACGTGGGTGTGGCAGGAGAACGCCGCTGGGCTGCAGCACCTGGTGGTGGCGTCCTCGCCGGCGAGGGGCGCTGCCGCTTGCGCCTCCGGCGTGGAGCATGCCGCGCTAGCGACCCTGGTCGCCGCGGTCGGGGTGCTCCGCGTCGGGGGCGTGCTGCTCCAGACCGTGGCCCCCGACAGCCCCGAGCTCGAGGTGCTCGCCGCGCTGTGCGCCGTGCTCTTCGAGCGCTGCGAGGTCGTGGCGCCGAGGCTGGGCGGCCCGGAGGTGTGCCTCGTCGGCGCCCGCTTCCGCGGCACCGCGCCCGCCCTGCTGCAGGCGCTCGTGGTGTCCGTGCGCAGGGCGCTCTCGGGGAGGCAGGCAGACGTCCTGTCGCCGGAGTGGGTGCGTGAGCTGCGGCTGCCGAACGTGGCACGCTGGGCGCTGCAGCAGCGGGACGGGCTGCAGAGCTCTCTGGTGCCGCTGGGGCCTCAGGCGCCTTCCATCCTCCCTCCTCCGTCATTCGTCCTCTCTCTTTCGTCCTGCCTCCTCGTCCTCCTCCTTCTCCTGTTCCTTCTCCTCCTTCTCCTCCTCCTTCTCCTCCTCTTCTTCATCCTCCTCCTCCCCCTCCTCCTTCTCCGTCCTATCTCCTCCTCCGTCCTATCGCCTCCTTCTCCTCCTCCTCCTCCAACTCCTCCAACTCCTCCTCCTCCTCCTCTTCCTCCTCCTCCTCTGTCATTTTCTGCCTTATAAAACATTTCTCCCTTTCGCACCCGGAGACCAATTTTTAGGGCCAGTCGGGCGTTTCGCTTGAGACTTCCCCACGATTTACGACTCTGAAGCAAGAAATGAGAACAATTTCGCAGATGAAGGGTTGGCCGTTTTCAAAATGTGGCTCTCGCCTAAGCGCTGCGCACATTCGCTTTCACAACTTGCAGGAACTTCACGGCTTGAGGGTGAGTGGTTTTCAAAATGTGGTTCTCGCCTCAGCGCCGCGCACATTCGTTGTTAACATTTGCAAGAGTTTCACGGATTGAGGGCGGGTCGTTTTCAAAACGTGGCTCTCGCCTTATCAGCGCCGCGCACATTCGTTTTAAACATGTGCAAGGGTTCCGCGGATTCCCATGATGAGCGTACCAGAAATGGTGTTTGGAAGGAGTCAGGATTACGCGGGTGCAACTGTCATGTGGATTCGCGGTGTTGAAATCCCCAAAATGGCGGTTTGGCACGATTCCAGATCGTCAAGAAGTAGCAGTCAGGTTGATCCGCGGCGTTGCAATCCCGAGCACAATGTTTTGGCATGCTTCAGGATCTTCAAACGGTTGTCTTCCAACGAGGCAGTTCCCCCAACTGAAATGAACCGTTGTATGGGGCCTATGAAGAGGGGGCTTGGAGGGAGGATTAATTCCAACATCCTTGATGACTCTTGGGTTCACACTGGTCCTCCTGCTCCTCCTCGTCCTTCTCCTCCTCCTCCTCCTCCTCCTCCCCCTCCTCCTCCTCCTCCTCCTCCTCCCCCTCCTCCTCCTCCTCCTCCTCCTCCTCCTCCTCCTCCTCCTCCTCCTCCTCCTCCTCCTCCTCCTCCTCCTCCTCCTCCTCCTCCTCCTCCTCCTCCTCCTCCCTGTCAGGCCACCCCGAGCCCGACCCCGCCCGAGGCGGAGGCGTACCTCTCCTACCTCGGGCTGCGGCGCATCCCGGAGCAGCGCCACCTGCTCTGGAGCTGCTGGCCGGACTTCCTGCGGAGGGAGGCCGGCCGCGGCTCCGGCGGCCGGGGTCCGTCGCCAGAGAGGCCGCGGGGGCTGCAGCGGCACGCCCAGCTCGCCTCCTGGGGGGAGCCGGGGCTGCAGGAGCTCGTGCGCGAGGCAGCACATCCGTACGCGCCGGTCGTTGAGAGCAGGTATCTGCTGAGGAGATCCAGGTCCCAGTCTGCTTCAAGGGGAGTGGTCTCTCCCTCGTCCCAAGGCCCAGACATGCAGCGTTTTTTTTTCGGCACGGGGTCCCTGGGAATCCCGACCCTTTCCTCGAGACCCTGTTTCCATCCTGAGTCGTTTTTTAACCCGAGGCCCTGCGAGGGACACCCGAGGCCGAAATTGACCAAAACCCTCCCGTCCTGATTCTTGTGCGACGCGATCATGTCTAGGGGGGCGGAAGCCCAATCTACTTTCAGCGCCTTTCTACCTCGTGTTGGGACCCACTTCTTCCGACCGACGGGTAGCCGCGGCCGTTTGCAGGCCCGGGCATCCCTGGGCGACGCGGCCACGCGGGCACGGGGTGCCTCGCGCGGGGCGCCTGCATGCGACCGCGTGTGCGCGGGATCGCGCTCCAGAATTCAGACCTCGGGCCAGACGAAGGGCCCAGACCCCATCGAGCAACGAAAAAATCACGACTGGAGGTTTTCACCATCTTCGGCCTCTGGGGGCCTGTCCGGGCCTCAGGACCGTCAAGAAACGACTCTGGATGAAAAACAGGTCCCGGGGAATAGGTCGAAACCTCTGGGGATCCACGTCATTAAAATATCATGACGTCGGGGGTTTTGGGGGTAGGATAGGGAACGGGGCGGGTACGAACTCTGCTGCGTGCAGCTGGTTTCCGCCCCGCCGCCGGGCCCATCGCTCGATACATGGGCGCCTCTGGGCGCCAGAATCGACTACACGTAAGAGTGACCTTTCGCCGGAGTGACCTTAGGTGCGGGCCCAGTGGGGTCCCCCGATCGCCGAACGCGATGCGGTAGTAGCGTCTTGCGCACTTGTGCTTGGTTCCGCCGCGGCCCCCCAAAAGCCGCGCACCAAAGGCCACTCTTACTCAGGGTCACTCTTGCGTGTAGCCGCCAGGAGGCGCCAGGAAACCCAGCTGCGTGAGCTGAGTCTCTACCCTGCCCGTTGTTGCCCTGCCCCCTCGCCCCCCCCGACATGCCGCGAGGGCGCGGATGCGGATGTGCTGCCCGCCGCTCGCGAGGAGCAGCGGAGGAGCCGGTGGCGGGAGGCGGAGGCGCACGCAGCCTCTCCGGGGCCAGCCGCCAAGAGGAGGCGGCTCGAGCCGGCGGCGGGCCCGCGGGCGCGCGACGAGGCAGGGGGCCCTCGCTGCCCAGACTCCCTGTTGAGCAGTGGGGAAGTTCGATGCTCGTTTCGGGGACCTTCCTGGAGCCCACCTAACGGATCTGTTCGACCCCAGTTCGACTCAAGTTCGACTCAAGTTCGACTCATGTTCGACTCAGGTTCGACTCAGGGTCGACCCAAATCGACTGACGTTCGACGCAGCTTCGACGCACGAGTGGAGCGAGTGGCTCCAGGAAGGTCCCCAGAACGAGCATCCAAGGGAAGCGTTCCAGATTGCCTGTAGGCCCACCCACGAGTGCTCTGAGAGCCGTGTGTGGTCTGCACCAGCGGTTCTCCGAGCAGTGCTGGCAGAGACTGCGTTTTGTGTTAGCGCGCCGGGTTTATGTTCTGAGAGCATCGCTTTTGTTCTGAGAGCACTTCTGGGTTCTAAGAGCATGCAGTATCGTGGTAGGCCTATAGGAATGCTGGGACGGTCGGTCCCTGCTCAACCCTGGGGTGTCCTCGCTCCCCACACACCGTCGCGCCGTGCATCGTACAAGAGCTCGGCGGCAGGTCCGAACCCTGCCCTTGCCGATCCACGATGCAGGCAACCAACTCGATGGGCGCGGAGGGGGGGGCAGGGTTCGGAAGTTGTCGAGGACGTGGTGAAATCCAAGCCCTTCCTCCGCCTCCCGTGGATTCAGGAGAGAATCGATGGCTTGGGGGGGTAGGGCTCGGATGTCGCCACCTTAGAATCGCGACGGGAGGTTTTGGCAACTGTCTGCCTCTTGCGGCCCTCCTCGCCCAGGCCCAGAGCCGTCAAAGGGCGACTCGGGATGAAAAGGCGGTTCCCAGGAAGGGGTCCAGACTTCACGGGGTCCATGTCGAGAAGGAATCATTACATCCAAATGGCCTGCGGCCCATCCCGTCACCGTGCCTGGATTGAGGGTCGGAGTCCCCAAGGATGCTTCATGGGGCCTTGTCGGAGCGCTCTCGAGGGGCCTCTTGGCGGCAGCTCTGCGGCCTTTTTGGGATCCTCTTGGGTGCCTTTGGGAGCCCCTTGGACACCTCTCGAGCCATCCTCAAGGCCTCTTGGGACCCTCTCGGGGCCTCCTGGTGACCTCTGTGGGGTCTCTCGGGGCCACCTCTGGAGCTCTGGGGGCGGGGGCTCGAAATATCCGTGCGGGTCCCCGTCTGGGCCGCTTCTTGGCGCCGTCTTGGGGCCCTCTTGGGCCGTCTTGGGCGCCTCTTGGGCCGTCTTGGAACCCTCTTGGGCCGTCTTGGGACGTCTACATAATTGATTAACTCCATAAACGAATTTGTGCGTCGGATCCAGACGGAAACCGTAACATGTTCGCAGATATGCGAGCATGCTTCTTATGACTCGACGAGCAACTAATTTCTGGGATGAATCCATTTTGTAGTCGATTCCCTGCTCGACTTTTAGAAGCGCCTCCGTCGCGAATGCCGGGTACCAGTGAAGGTGCTGGCAATATGGTGGACCTGCGCGTTCTTTCGGCCGTGGGGCCAACAAGCGCCAGGAGATGCTGTGGATGGCCCGCTGGGGCCGTGCGAGGTTTCCCCCATTCCCTTCCCCTCATTCCTCCAGACCTTCCGCAATAACCCTCCGCCCCTTTTCCGATATGATCTATGTGTGTTTTCTTGCCTTGCGTGAGGGCTCCCTTAGTTTCGATCAGTTCTCCCGCGCCTTCCGCGGAGGGCGGAAGACATGTAAGGTGGAGGTGGAGGGTTCGTCGGCGCACCGAGGCGGGCGGCGAGAGGAGGCAGGCTTGCTCAGGAGGCGGCGGGGCTTCTCAGAGGGCCTCCGGCCCTCTGAGAAGCCCCACTGTCAGGGGCAACGATAGGGGGGGATAGGCATAGGGGGCGATGCATCGACCCCCAATCGCCCATTGATCGCCGATAGGGTCCCGATAGCCCCGACCATCGCAGGAAGGTGCTGATCCACTATCGGGGGCCTATCGCCTGTCTATCGGCGATGCATCGCCGATTCCATGTCGATGCATCCCCCCCTGTGCCAGCCCCCCCCTATCGTTGCCCCTCACGCTGTGAGCTCGAAGGAAGCTTCGGACACTTCCCAGAAGGCCAGAGGCCTTCCGAGCCTCCTGGGAGGGCGCGCCCCCTTTGCTTTTTCCCGTGGGCGCGCCGACGAAAGGAGGAGCAGCTCGAGCTCGGGGTCCTCTGTAAGAGCGTATTTTTTGAAGGCAGATCTGCCTTCTGTGAGACGCATTTTTCAAAAAGCAGATCTGTCTTGAAAAAGAACGTATGTTGTGGAAGTCGGATCTGCCTTCAAAAAAAAGTTGTTTTTGAAGGCAGACCTGCCTTCAAAGAAAACGTTCTCACAGAGCTTGATTGTTCCTCCGGCGCTCCCCGTGCACCCGGGCGCTCTTCAGCGGCCCTCGTGGTAGCGGCTTGGCTGTGCAATCAGGAGCGCTTGCTGAGCTCGTGGCTCTGCTGGTGCTTGCCCCCACGCTTCGGCGCGACGCGCTGACCACGCCCCGGTCCCCAACGGTCAACGTGCCGAGATTTGTCCCGGCCTCCCGCCCGTCGGAGCGGGGCGACACGCCGTCAGCTTGTTAGGAGTAGCGTGTTGCAGGGGCCGCCGCCGCGACAGACTCAGCAACAGTTCCTGTCCGTAGACCCAGATCTGATGTCGGGATCTGATGAAGATGGGGTCCCTGGAAGTCTGGACCCTTTTCCTGGGAAGTTGTTTTGTGGTAAGTTCTTTTTGTTCGCTGGCGAGGGCCCTTGGCGGCCGAAAATGATGAAACCCTTCCGTCCGATGTTCCTCAACACGCTGGATGTCTGGGAGATGGCTAAGCATGGTGCCGGCGCCGAGCTCGTTCAGATCATGGATGAGGAGGGGGGAGGAGGAGGAGGAGGAGGAGGAGGAGGAGGAGGAGGAGGAGGAGGAGGAGGAGGAAGAGGAGGAGGAGGAGGAAGAGGAGGAGGAGGAGAAGGAGGAACCCGTAGCCATTCTGGCTCAAGTTCGAAACGCGTGCCTCGGCGCTTCGAGCTTGGTTGTAGCCTAGAGGTTGGGCTAAGCTCCCTGGCCGACAGCAGGCCAAGCCTTCCCCTGCGCGAGCAGAACGGGCTTCCTTCGCGCTCGGCCCGTCTTCACACATTCTCTTCTCTTGCTCAGCCATTGGGGGCCAGGGCAGCCTTCCTGCGGGGAGGCGGCAGCAGCTGAAGGCGAGGCTGATCAACAGAGTTGAAGGCGTCCAAACGTACGGCAGCAGCTTTCAGTGGTGGTGGATCGAGTGGCAGTGACGGACGCAGTGACCTTGAAGAGTTGCATGACCGACCAGCTGATGATAACATTCGTGCCTTCATCGAGTCTCAAAGTTGATCTCACTAGTGATGTGGCCCAGTGTCAGGCATCTGTGCCGATGTGGCGGACGACAGTCTCGAACATGCGTGATGCAGGTGTTCGTTCGTTTCCATCCCTGGCGCAGCAGTTGGACCAGCGTCTGGTGCCGGTTCATCGTCAACGGGAAGACCAGAAGGACCGTCCTTCGGCGCTCGAGTCAGGCACCTCAAAACCGAGATCGGCATGGCCCGTTCTGAAGTACCAGCTCGTCGGCAGCCGTTGGCCCCGAACGACCCCATCATCGCCACTCGCACTCAGGAGCAGATGGCCAAGGAGGCGGTGGCCGATGCACGGCGACTCTGCCTTCAGGAGCAGACCATGGCCGACCGCGAGTGGAACATGGGAGGGCGAGCCTTTCAGTCGTCGATTCTTGCTCGGTCTTCCTTTCGGCCCCTGGTTGGGTCATGACCTTGTTCGCTACTGGGGTTGGGTCATGACCTTGTTCGCTAGGGGCGGCGAGGTAATTACAGTCACATTGAGGGCACGAGGGCCTCTGGCAGGATGACAGCGACTCATTCCCAACCTCCTCGAGGCTGACGAATTCAAGCGCTTCCTGGGCTTGGCCGTCAAGGCTGCTCCGATGGATAACCTCGCACTCTGTGGGCAACGCAGGTACTGCATATATCGCTAGTGGTAGGAGATGCTAGACGTGCTCGTGGCAGCATCACACTCCGTCGTCCAAAGTCGTTACTCGTGAAGTATATGGCCATGAGGATCGCAGCCCGTGCAGCATTTAGGCAAGACGCCCGTCTCGCTGAGCGCCTCAGGCTTGTCCTTCTCTCGCGAGGGACCAGCTGATCGATTCTGCCGCGAAGAGTCTCTCCGTCAGCGTTCCTGAGGTGTTCAAGGAGCTATCTAATTCCCTTCGCCCCGAGGTGGCACGAACGCAGCAAAACCAGGTACAGGAAGCCGCCCGAGCACGCGGGGATCTTCAGGTCTAGCAGAAACTTCGCGCACGTGCCGGGGCCCCAGAAGGTTTCGCAGCCATGGTCGCCCTTGGACCGCCGGCTTACTCTGGCTGGCGTTGGCGCCTCTGGCGGCCCCGTGCTCGTGGAGCCTCCCAGGGTGCTTCGAGCGCTTGCGAGGCACTGGGAGAAGGTTTTCACGATCCAAGACTTTGATCATGCTGGTGCTGCCACGTCCCTGGAACCGGGAGTCGTTGGGAGGCTCGGGGGGGTTCTTCTTCTTGGCGGCAAGTGGCTTTATCCAAGGGCGCCCTGCCTGTGGTCGCATCTGCTCGATCAGCCTGAACCTGTTCCCGAGGAAGTTCCGCGCAGTCCTCCACGGGCCTGGTAAAGGGAGAACCTGCGCGTGAGCCGACGACATAGGAGCGGTCTTCAGGCACGTCCAGCTGCTATGCCCTGCCCACGCTACTTTCAGGGAGGCGCAGCTGCTCGCGCGCCTTTTTGAAGATCCCAAGGTGCTGCCTGGCCCTGCTCGGAGGTGAGATCCAGCCTGAGCTGATCAAGAGAGTCCGGCGCCGGCTCGAAAGGAACATCCCCGACTAGGCCGACTTCAGTATTCAGGGCTGTGCGAAATGCGCGGGGGTGTGGTTTGGGCCAGGCGTGACTCGCGATTCATGGGATCGGCCCTGCGGGAAGTGTGCGAAAATATGCTCCCTCCTCGCGGCCGCGGATGCAGCGGGCCAGGTCAACCCCAGCATGCACAACAAACGTGGGGTATCGGTTCTATCGTATTTCGGGCAGTTTCACGTTTTGCCTTTTCTGGACCTGTACTCGTTTCTGGAGCCTGGATCGGGACTCCGTGGGTGATGATGTCTCGGAGTGCCTGTTGGACCGATTTGGGGCCCTCTCGTTGTGCACGCGTCATACATGTATAGTGCTCTCAGAGTTATCCTTCGTGCTGCTCGCCCAGCGCTGCCCGAGGGGATCAGCCAATCAAAGGCGAGGGCTGTGCGATTTCAGGCGCGGCGGCCGCGGGCATCTGCGGCGTGAAGACCTCTCGGCGCGCCCTCATCTACGCTCGAGGAGGACGCAACGTAAAAGCAGGAGGGGGAGGGCAGTAGAGGAGGAGAAGGAGGAGGACGAGGAGGAGGAGGAGGAAATGGAGGAGGGGGAAGGGAGAGAATGGGGAGGAGGAGGGGGAGGAGGAAGAGGAGGAGGAGGAGGAGGAGGACCAGTGTAAACCCAACAGTCACCAACGATGTTGGAATAAACCCTCACCCAAGCTCCCTTTTCATAGGCCACTACAACGGTTCATTTCCACAGAGGGACCTGCCTCGTTAGAAGACAACTGTTTGAAGACCTTGAAGTCTGCCAAAACGTTGGCCTCGGGATTCCAACGGCCCGGATAAACCTGACTGTTGCGTCTTCATGATCTTGAATCGCGTCAGAACGCCATTATTGGGAATTCAACACCGCGAATCATGGTAACTGTTGCGCCCCCATAACCGTAATCGTAACCATGGGAATCCGCGAAACTCTTGCACATTGTACAGGGAGTGCGCGCGGCGCTCAGGCGAGAGCCACAGTTTGAAAAGAAGCTGCCCTCAATCCGTGAAGCTCTTGCAAACATTTACAACGAATGTGCGCGGCGCTAAGGCGAGAGCCACATTTTGAAAAAACGCCCGCCCCCAATCCGTGAAACTCTTGCAAATGTTTAGGCGAGAGCTACATCTTGGAAACCACCCGCACCCAATCAATCCGTGAAACTATTGCATTTTGTTTGGTCAAACGAATGTGCGCGACGCTCATGCGAGAGCGACATTTTGAAAGCCACCCGCCTTGAATCCGTGAAACTGTTGCAAGCGTTTAAAACAAATGTGCGCGGCGCTAGGACGAGAGCCACATTTTGAAATGTACCCGCCCTCATCTGTGAAATTGGTGTCATGTTTAAGCTTCAGGGGCATACATAAGTCTCAGGCAGAACGCCCGGCCCGCTTTACAAACTGGCCTCGGGGTGCGACAGGAAAAGTGATTCATAATGAAAGGGAATGGAAGAGGAGGAGGAGGAGGAGGAGGAGGAGGAGGAGGAGGAGGAGGAGGAGGAGGCGGAAGAGGAGGATGGAGGCGAAGCAAGGTGGAAGAAGGGCCGAAGATCCAGAGCGGCGGGCCAGGCGGCCGGCTCCTGCACCGGCGGCAGCGCCCGCAGAGACGGCCGCGGCCCGGCCCCGGGCGACGGCGCGGCAGCGCCGTGGTTCCACCTGGACGCCGAGGTTCGAGGGGAGAGAAGCTGCACAAGGCTGTGGACAGGAACTTCTAGGGTTAGCATGTCGTTCCGCCCGTTCTGGCCCACCACGCTGCGGCGCGCCATGCTACCCACGTCCCGGTACCCGAGCGTCAGCGTTCCGAGATTTGTCCGGCCCTCCCGCCCCGCGGAGCAGGGCCTACCGTGTCGCCAGAGCCGCCGCCGCGACACGCTATTCACAAGTTTCGACGGTCCGTGCGGATTTCTTGAATTTGCGCTGGGCCCCCTGCGCTGGCGCGCTTGGGGCGGCGCCAGAAGGCGCCGCCAGGTGGAACCAGCACGAAGTCATGAGATTCGCACACTCCGTTGGAAGCTTATGCTCCTTACCCGACAGGTTAGGGCTGCCATATCTAGATTTTAAGACTTGCCCAGCCTGCATCCTGCTGTCGCCAGACCCCACAGGATCCCGAGACTCCTGAGTACCCGCCTCTCGCCCTCGACAAATGACAACATCATGCCGCGGTCTCCTGACCCCAGAGGATCCTGGAAACCAGTGCATACCAGACAGCCCCAGGGGGGGAACCGTCACGGCATCACGCCGTCCAGGCGTCACTCATCAATAACACAGAGTAACACACGGCACAAACATCATGTCATAATAACATCACCAAAGATTATGCCATAACCACCGTTGTAATACATAACACGCCAGGGCACACGATTGCATTACATATCATGGCATGCTAGATAGTGCGGTACCATAGCATTACATCACCACCTGCACCATACCACAACATAGGAAGCCATGCGATGTCAGTTCGTATCATGACATATCAGACCGTGAAGTAGCACAGCATAAAAACCTCACACATACTAGACTACTGGTGATGCTACAACAGCAAATCGAATACCACGGAGGCAAGACAATCATACTTGTATAGGAAGGCCATACCGTATCACAGCGTATCCTAATAGCAGGAACGAAGTATCGCGCGATATGGCATTCCATAGTATGCCAGAGCAGCGCATCGTCCAGCATAACATACCATTGTATAACGCAGCACCACAGAACCTAGCGTAACATAACATAGCACATCAGCATGCGACAGAGAAGGGCGTACCATAGCATAACAGACCAGCACCTACCATACCATAACATAACTGTTCAGCTACTGGCACCTCTGTGGCAACCGCCACCACACAACGGACACAGCAATGCCATACTTGTTGGCCATTTTCAACGACAGGAAATAGCAAATCGCAATGACCCGAGCATGACACAGCATAGCATGACATATCATAGCAACGCATCGCACTGCGCGCCATGCCAGAACAAAGCATGACGGAACATACGCTCACACAACGCAACATGCGGTACCATGATACATCGCAGTGTGACAGGGCGGGAGACACCAGAGTATAGCCCAACATTACATAAGAGAGCATACTTCACATACTCTACCACTGCTACCACTACAGACAACACGATGGCATTACACCATACTATACACTGTGGTTCAATCAGATGTTCGGGAGTGTGCACAACATGCGTAATTCTACGCATTACCACATCGCATATGACATAGCATACAAGAACATAGAGTAGTCTACACAAGTATAACATCGCATTCATCCAACACTAGGGAAAAGTATAGTTCACAGGATTTCGGTATCGCAAGTTCGACCAACGCAGTAACCAACCACTACACAACATACATGTACGATGCTGCAAGCTAATGCAAGCGTGACCTAGAGGGTAGCACGGAACGTGACTGACGTGCAATAGCTGAATCCGGGTGTAACGTTTGGGTTAATATAAGTATTTGTGAGAGTACTTCTGCATGAGGTATTGTAATTTCATAGAACATCATGTTTTTTGTCGCGTAGGGGGGAATCGATCTTGACATTACCGAACAAACATCTCATGACAAGAAAGACAAACATACATACTATACCATAATGTACTTGCAGAGTGTATCGTAGATGAGAATTGCACGTGGCACCACAGAGCAGGACAGAGTGTAACTACACATAATTGAAGACAACATCGCAGAGCATCCCGTAATACAATATGCCCAACGTATCCGCGTATATTAGAACAAAAAGCGTCAGCGACCGATCAACGGTGCCTCATCAAGCGCGACGTGCGCGCCGAAGTCATGCTGGCAATTGGAGCAAGGAGGCGCATCACTGACCGTTTGGACGACGTACCAAGCGTGACAAAGCGTCACGACGTAACGCCGGCCCGTCCAGAACAGGGTATTTTAGATTGGAGGGCAACCGGGACATACGATAACATAACATAGTTGAGAGCTGTAGAACACAGCAGCGGCCAATTAAGTGCACTCTGTCGAACGCAACGTGCGAGCCGACGTGTGGTTGTTCACAGGAATAACTCATAGATGCGTCGAACGGAGCAGCACCGAACAGAACGTGATAGAGTAGATTGCAGCAGCGGCCGAGCAAGGGCATCGCAACAGGCGCGACATGCGGGCCGCGCTCATCCCAGCCACAGTAACAGACAGTAACAGACTTGGGCACAAACGCTGGAAGTTTCGGTGGGGATCGGTCTACAGGTTCTTTCTGTCAGAAGATTGTGATTTCCTGATTCAGGGATCCGCTCGGTCTCGCCGAAGGTCTCGGCATGCAGTTATTATCCTACCCATAGAGGTGTTGTCGCACCGCGCGCTGCTGAGGCCGCACGGGGCTTCTAAGATCGGCACGATGTTAGATTCCCAGATCTTCGACCTCGTGATTTTGCTCCACCCAGGCGTGTTTCGTAGATTACGGTTCTGGGGCCCGTTACCAAGAACCGTTGCCATTAACACTGGGCCCAGGACGAGAAATTACCCCCGGGGGAAGGGGTCGGGACCGCTGGACCTGCGGGTTGTAGCAACATCACATTCGACGCGGAGATTTCCATTTGTGCATCCCATACTCCTGTCAAGGATCCCTGGGTAAGTCTGTCAGTGAGCATTTGGTTGTGAGGTCGAGTCAGCATAGACGATGGGCACGACAACGGCGACGACGACAGCGACAACTTCAGCGACGTCTTCCTCCACTGGGCTTCTTTCAGGAGAGACGAAGGAAGCACCAGTGGAAGTGCGATGGGGGCACTGGACCACCAAAAGAAGTAAGACTGTAAGTTACTCTGAGCGTGAGCCATCTGATCGCGAGCGAGTCTGAGTCTTAGCAAGCCCAGGTGTGATTGAGTTTGAGTGTGAGTGAGTCTTGACATGAGCGGGTCTGAGTACGAGTGGGTCTGAGTATGCGTAAGTCTGTTTCTGAATTGAGTATGGGTGCGAGTGATGCAGAGTATGGATATGTCTGGGTGTAAGTGGATCTGGGTATGAGTTTGATGAGCATGAGCGAGCTTGAGTACGAGCGTGTCCGAGTATGAACGGATATGGGGGGGGGACGGGCCGGTCTGAGTGTGAGTGAGTTTGATTGTGAGTAAGTCTTAATGATAGTGAGTCTGAGTAAGAGTATGATGAACACGTGCTTGCGAACGAGTGATCAGTGCCTCGCCTGGGACATCCCCGCAATCTGCTCTGCCAGCAGAGGAGTCGGGGGCGCCGGAACAGGCAAACCGCTTGAGACATCCCCGCAATCTGGGCGCGAACGGGCCTGAGAAATTCTGCCTGGCGTCTCCCCATTGGAGTGCTGAAATTATTGACTTGCGTGGGACATCTTCAGAATCTGTTCCGAAATCAAAGGGTGTGGACAGCATACCAACGGACAATCCGCCTGAGACATTTCCATACTGTGGGCGCGAACGGGCCCATTAAATACCTTCTGGCGGCTTCCCTTTGGGATTGTTAAAACCATCGTCTTCCTTACACTCTGCCCCAGCAGCAGAATATGTTGAGCATGCAGACAGGCAGACCGCCTGAGACATCCACACAATCCTGGCTCGAACGGGTCCGTGCAATAAACCTGGCTGCTCCCCCTTGGGAGTGCTGAAACCAGCGCATCGCCTGAGACCTCCTCACAACCTGCTCTGGAAGCAGAGGATGTTGAGCATGCAAACAGGCAGACCGCCTGAGACAACCCTAAATACTGTGCGCGAGCGGGCCCGTGAAATAACCCTCTGGCGTCTCCACCCCCCTTTGTTAGTGCTGAAACCAGCGCCTCTTTTGAGATGCCCTCACCATGTGACACGACAGCAGAGGATGGTGAGTATGCAAACAGGCAGTCCGCCTGAGACATCCGCATCATGTGGGCGCCACCAGGCTCGTGGAGCACCCTCTGGCGGCTTCCCTTTGGGAGTGTTGAAACCAGCAGCTTGCTTGAGACATCCTCAGAATCTGTGGGTTTTGAGCATGCAAGAAGGCAAACCGCCTGAGACATTCCCACTATCTTGTCGCGACCGGGCCCGAGCAATTCCCCCTGGCATCTCCCCTTGGAAGTGTTGAAGCCTGCGTCTTGCCTGACACATACAGTCTGTGTGTATGAGTGAGTCTGAGTGAGGACGTGATGTGGCTCCGTCTGAATGACGAAGGGTGAGTCGAAATGAGAGAATGTGAATGTGTATGACTGAGAGTGAGAGTGAGTATGAGTATGAGCGATCTCAGTATGAATATTTGGCTGAGTATTGGTGAGAGTCTGAGCGTTATGAGCCAGTACTTGGTCCGAGAATGAGTGATCTGAATCTGAGTATCTGAGGAAACTGAGCGAGGTACAGGAAGGAGAGGAGAAGGAGGAGCAGGATCCGGTGGTCCGAAGGCGTTTAAGTAACTAAGAACAAGCACCCCATCTTAGGATAGAGGGGAAAAACAAGTAGACGACCATTGCCTGGCCCCCCCCCCTCGTGCGACGTCGTCGTCTTCGTCCTCCTCCTCCTCCTGCTTATCCTTCCTCCACTTCCCAGTCCTCCTATTCCTCCCGGCTCCTCCCTCCTCCGCCTCTTCGTCCGCCTCCTCCTCTGCCTCCTCCTCGTCCGCCTCCTCCTCCTCCGCCTCCGCCTCCTCCGCCTCCTCCTTCTCCGCCTCCGCCATCATCCGCTCTCGTCATCTGCCTCCGCGGCCTCGTCTCCCTCCTCCTCCTCCTCCGCCGCTCTCCGCTGACGTCATCGCGCGTTGCTGAGGCCACACGGTGCGTGTTAAGATGTGTGCACGACGTTAAATCAAGTTCGAGGCCCTTTTGGGCTTCGGTTTTTGGACTGTCGCCGTGTTTTGTTTTTGTTACCCTGCGATCCTGGCCTCTGGGATTCTGGGGTTCTGAAAATTCTGGAGACCTTGGTTTTTGGAGCCCCCCCTGTTGGGGCCAGAGGCTTCTCGTCTGGTCATACGTATCGCACCCCTGGACGGGTCTTGGAGCCGTCCCTTGACCCCCTTGTTGGGGGCCGCATCATGGGGGGGCGATAACTGGGGGGGGGGGGGGGGGGCAGCGAGAGCTGCCGAAACGGAGCCCTCCAGGGCCCCTAAGAGGACCCCTTAGGGCCCAGAAGGGGGTCTTCAGGGCCAACTATCTTCCCCCCTCCCCGAATATGAGGGGCCCTTTGGGGAAGACCAGTCCTCCTGGGGGCGTTTCCCGCCGCGTGGGGGAGGCTCCTGGCCCAGGCGTCCGGCGCCGCCTCTCTTGCTGGCAGCGTCGCTGCCCAGAGGTTTGGGCCCCTTCCTGGGGACCAGCTTTTCACCTCGAGTACAGTCGGACCGAGGTAAAGATCTAGGTCGGTTCGAGGAGGGTACCCTAACGTTCTTCGTGTTTGTTGGGTGTTCTTATGTACCCTGGCGAGGGTACCCCAGGATGTGCTGTGTGTTTTGGCCGGCGGAGGGTCTCATACTCTTGGAGGATGCTCTTCTGCCCTACAACCCTCGTCGAAATTGAACGCAAGTTTTTCCCACCCCCGTCGCCCCCAAATTTCAATGTTCATCGACAGGCGCGTCGCGGCCGGCGGGGTCCGAAGAAAATCTCGAAGTCGCCAGCGTCGGCGTGAACATTGAAATTGTGGGTCGGGGGGCGCCGCCAGGTCGCGGCTCAAACTTGCGTTCAATTTCGACGAGGAATGTAGGTCCGACCGTAGTTGGTTTGTCGCGATCCGTTCTCAACCCAGGGGGGAGCCTTCCCTGACCCTGGGGCTGTCGGAAGGGTCTGACGCAAAGACGGATCGGCGATGGGAGGCGCCCTCGTGCGCCCGTTGCGCAGCATTGCGCGCAATAGCATATACGCGCACATCGCGGGGGGGGGGCCGGGCACGGGGCATCGCACGGGCAACGAGCTTTGCAGGTGAGAAAATAGATGTGCACTTGCATCCACGTGCAACCGCGTCATCCGGCACATAAAAGCTGTTGCATCCAGGGGCCAATTTCTGCAATTATTTAATCGCTTCGCTCATGCCGCCGGCCCTGGAGCCCTCTTTAGGGCCTCTTGGGGGCCTCTTGGGGACCTCTTGGGACTCTCTTGGGGCTCCTTGGCGGCGTTTTGGAGGCCCCCAGGGCCTCTTGGGGGGCTCTTGGGGATAGTCGATTGCGGCTCCCCCCTCGGAGGCCACGATCCTCGTGAGGGGTGTCGAAAAATACCCTCCCCTGGAGTGGTCTGGTGGCTTCTCCCGGGCTTCTCTCGGGACCTTGCCGGGGTACTTTTCGTCCGGGGGCCCCCAGGGGCCGCTCCGCGCGCGCGAACTAGAAATATTGTTAACAAGTTACCGGAGATCTTAGCACGCCTCTGGCCCGTTGGGCCGGCGAATTCACATTGATAAGTTCTAAGTGTTCGAAAGTCGTTCGATTTTTTGGGGGCCAAGATCCTTTCATGTCTAATTGTTATATCCTAGGCCTCTTCTTGGCCACTAGGTGGCCAGGAACAATTAGAACCGAGTACACTTAGACATGACCACGATTGGAAATGAACGACGTGTGCACTTGCCTCCACGTGCAACCGTGTCATCCAGCACATCAAAGCTGCTGCACCTAGGCGCCAGCTGCTGCAAGTGCACACTGTTGTGCCTCTCCCCGCGGACCCATCGGCGCCAGACCCGCCACCCCCACCCAGACCCCCCTGACGGCATGTTTGTTTTCAGTAAGGGCTTGTTTTCCACCACCACCATAAGTTGGAGGGGGAGGGGGTCCTCCTCCTCCTCATCCTCCTCCTCCTTCTCCTCCTCCTCCTCCTCTGCGCCGTCGTCCTCCTCGTCCTACTCCTCGTCCTCCTCCTCGGGCTTGAGCCTGGCTCGGGGCGGAGAGAGCCGGTCCCTGGGTCCGAGGCGGTCGGGCCCGGCTCCGGGGCAGGCGGTCCAGCGGCGCGGCTTCTGGCTCGCTCCCGGGTGCCCCCCAGGCTCCGGCGGCCGAGCCTCGGGGGGGACCACGTTGGACGTCTCCTCTCTTGTTCTCTGTCAGATAAGAACTTTTACGATAGGTTCGCGTCGTGTCGACCAGCGGCGACCCTGCCAGCGGCGTTCAACGTCGAACGCCGCTGGCGACCCAGAATCGTTCGATGTGGAACAGTTTGGACGTTTCGGAAACGGCCGATCGTTCAAGGTTGAACGATCCCCGCGGTGTCAGAGACCAACGCCGGAGTCGGCACGACACGAACTTGACGTAAACAAGAGCAAAACATTGGACCTCGCCTCTCGAATCAGAGGAAGAGCAGCCGACGGGCAGGAGCGATGGCGTCGCCTGCCGCGCCGCCGGTTCCGGCCCACCACGCGTCGTCGCGGCCCGGCCACCACGCCCCAGTCCCGAGCGTCAGCGTCTCGTGTTCGTCCAGCCTCCCGCCCGCGGAGCAGGGCGACGCGCGCTCGGGCCGCCAGGCCCAGCGTGTGGCAGGGTGCCGCCGCAGCGACACGCTGATCCAAAGGTGACGGGCCTGTTTTCCACCACCACCACCACCACCATAAGTTGGAGGGGGGAAGGAGGAGGAGGGCGAGGAGGAGGAGGAGGAGGACGAGGACGAACAGGAGGAGGAGGAGGAGGAGGAGGAGGAGGAGGAGGAGGACCCACCCCTCCAACTTATGGCGGTGGTGGTGGAACACACGCCCAGCAAGAGGTCCTGGCCGTGAGCACGAGCCGTCAGAGGCCCGCGCGGACCTCGTGGATCTGCGCTGGGCTCCCCCTTTGGGACTCCTGGCGGCGCCTCCAGCGACGCCGCTGGATCGATCCACGCGCCGGGTGTCCAGCGCCCATCGAAGCGCCCAGCGCCGGGTGTCCGGGGGGGGCCCAGCGCCTGCATGCAGCGTCCGGGGGGGGGGGGGTCCAGCGCCGGGTGTCCAGCGCCGCTCGAAGAGAGCCGCGCGGGCCTCCGCAGGCTTGTGCGCTCATGCCGCTGGTTTTCCGTGCTCTGTCCTCTTCCCGGGGGAGGGAGCAGGCCCTGGCCTCTCAGGAGGGCAGCAGTAGCCCTCGCAGACACTGCAAACTCAGCAGAAACGCCCAGCGCCTCGACCAGAATTGGAGCTCGATGGCCCCGGTGCTACTTTTTAGCGATCCTGGAAGGTCAGGGGGGGGGGCGAGTTTTTTGAACGGTTTGGACCCCTTCTGGGACCCGAGTGCTCCAGAACAGTTCGTCCTCCACCTCCTCCCTCTCCTGTTCCCCGTTCCCTGACGTCTCCCTCGACCTCCTTGCCGTCCTCTTGTCCTCTCCCCCCACAGTCCTCGTCCTCCCTTCTGATCCTGATCGCTCTCATTTGTGCATCTTCCCCTTACCTCCTCCTCCTCCTCCCTCCTCCTCCTCCTCCTCCTCCTCCTCATCATCATCAGCATCATCAGCATCATCAGCATCATCATCATCATCAGCATCAGCATCAGCATCATCATCATCATCATCATCATCATCAGCATCATCATCATCATCAACGCCCCCTCGTCATCATCAGTGTCATTGGCAGCATCATCATCAGCAACATTATTCCATTGTTGCTCTTGGTATGTATGGTTTCGTTATGTGCGGTAGGTATGTTGTTTGTTGGTCTTGGTTGTTTTTGGTCGGGGCCCGTTGGTGGCTCGCGGGGCCCATCTAACCATCATCATCATCATCATCATCAGCAGCAGCATCATCATCATCATTATCATCATTATCATCATCATCCTCATCATCGTCATCATCATCGTCATCATCAACATCGGCAGCATCATCATCAGCATCATCACCCTTGTTTCACCTTCTCCTCATCCCATGTCTTCTCCTGCGCCCTCCTCCACTCGAGGAACCCCCATCATTCAGTCTTCGGGGTGAATTCTGAGGCCTGCGGACTGGTCGAGTGAGAGGAGGAGGAGGAGGAGGAGGAGGAGGAGGAGGAGGAGGAGGAGGAGGAGGAGGAGGAGGAGGGGGAGGAAGACAAGCTAGGTGCGCTCGCGTCATGTCTGACATCCTATCCCTCCCTCCCATCCCTTACCATGGCGCAGATCCCCTCTCTACTCGCACAGTCGGATGTCGAGCAGGGCAATGATCCCGAAAGGGTACGCGATGCATTGTAGAGCACGACATGGCATATGGCGTAGAAGAGCACCGCAAAGCGTAGCATCAACCTAGCATTGCATTGCATGCCGTGGCATGGCACGGGAAATGACGCCAGCGCTGCAGCGGGAGCACGAGTCGAAACGAGCGGAAGCGCGGAAATGAGGCCAGCGCTGCAGCGGGAGCACGAGTCGAAACGAGCGGAAGCACGGGAATGAGGCCACCGCTGCAGCGGGAGCACGATTCGGAACGAGCGGGGCCCGAAAATGAGGCCGGCGCCTCAGCGAGAGCAGCATGTTGGGAAAAAATGCAGGCGAAAACCCAACTCCGGGGAAGCTTGTGTGTAAACAAACAGTACGGGGGGGGGTCGGATACTTTCAAACCGTCATCAGGGGAAGAGGGAGAGTAGTATTTTGAGTAATTGTGGAGAAGGAGCATCCTGCTCCCCGGAGGTCAGTCCAACAGAGCGAGCTTGCGCGTGTAAGTTCCAGTGCCCTCCAGAGGTCACTCAAGCCTGGCGACGCGGCGGTGCAGGTCGCACAGAGCAACTGGTGGCGGAGTTCTCTGGCTCTCGAACCCTGGGCCTTCTGGAGCTCACCGTTCGCGTCGCCGCAGAAGCTCAGGGCGCTCATCGTGGCGCGATCTCGCGCTCCGTCTTGGCCTCCCGAGCGCCACCCGATGGACATGATGCCTGCGCTGGAGGACGACGAGCTGCCGCCCGCGGTGGTCGTTGCTCTCGTGGACGTGATGTCGAGATGCCTGCCGGAGCGCCTCGCTGGACGGGCACATGCACAGCCCGGGCCTCATCCCGCAGCCCTCGAGTACAGGCGGGGGCTGCACGTCGTGGCCGTGGAGCCAGAAGCCGCCCGCGGGCTGCAGGCCCATTCGTGGCTCACGCGCAGGACGGGACGGGCGGAAGAGTGGGGCAAGCCGGGCGCGCTCGCGCCATACCCGACATCCTACCCCCTCCAACCCATCCCTGCACATGCTGCTGATCTTGTCTCCATGCGCAGACGCGTGCCATAGCGGACCTGCAGTCCCAACAAGGGCCCCATCGTGCTATGCGCAATCGGGCATGGGGAGCTGCTTCCATTGGAGAGGGGGGGGTGGCGGAGGAGCAGGGTCGGAGGAGCAGGGGGGCGAGGCGGTGGTTGGCAGCAGGGGGCAGCCGGCCTCCCCGACGAGCCGGACGGCTCTCGCTGCCCTCCCGGAGGATGGGCGTGCGCACGACGCAGGCGTGCGCCTGGGGCTCGCGGACGCCTGCGCAGTCCGCCGAGGAGCTCGTGCAGGGCTGCCTGAGGCAGGCGGGCCTGGAAGACCCCGTGCGGGACGGCCCCGGCCCCGTCGACCTGGTGGTCGTGGAGGCGCCGCCGCCCGAGGGCGAGGCGGGGCGCGAGGTGGCGTGGGCGGAGCTGGACGCGGACGCCAAGCTCCTCGTGGTCGCCTCCGTGCTCGTGGGTCTGCGGGCGCTCGCCGCGGGAGGCGACCTCCTGGTGCAGCTGCCGAGCCTGTACACGCGCTTCCTCGCGGGGCTCGTGGTCCTCCTGGCGTCCGGCTTCGACCGCGTCACCGTGGTCCGGCCCGGGTCCATGCCGGCCTGGTGGGGGCAGCGCTGGCTCGTCTGCAACAGGTTCGCTGCGTCTGACCAGAGCAAGCCCCGCGCAGCAGGTCTGCAGAAGCTGCTCGCGACGCTCTGGGATCGGCTGAGGGCGCTGCCGGCTGGCGAGACGTTCATGCAGGTGGTGCCCGCGTCGCTGTTGTGCACGGGTTCGGGCAGGGCGCTGGGCTTCTTTTGCCAAGCGAATGATGAAGTAATCGATGCTGAGCTGGAGTTCTGGTCAAGCAGTTCTGCCTCATCCGAGCCGGTCAGCGAGTGTCCTGAAAGAAGCAGGCAGCATGTGCTGTTCCATCTAGCACGGTCTGGTCTGAAGCCCTGGCTGTTTTTCTTCTCCGAGGATGGGCGGCGTTCGGAGCGCGCCAGGGTAGGCCTGTATTTCGGCACCTTCGACCCCCTGCACGAGAACCACTTCCGCATGGTCCTCTGCGCGCTGAGCGCGTGCGGTCTCTCACGGGTTGTGCTGGTGCCGAACCAGAGCGGGAACCCGTACAAGCCACAGGCGTCCTCGTTGCAGGGCCGCATTGATTGCATCCGCGCTCGCATCCTGGAGGCCGAGGCCACAGAGCAGGTGCGACCGGGCCAGATCTCGGCTCGGCTGGTCGAGGGCGCGAACAACTGGCCGCAGCGGGAGGGCGTCGCGAGGGCCCTGGAGCGGGAGGAGCTCGCAGAGACCACCACCGCCGTCGAGGTGCTCCTGCTGCTGGGCGAGGACTCCCTCGACAAGGCGCGCTGGCCAACCCCGGCCCTCCGACGCCAGGGCTAATGCGGGATGACGATTAATAAAAAAATTGGGGAGAACGTTTTAACAAATAGTTTTCTGTTATTTCTGCACGATTTTCAGACTGGAGGAGAACGATTAAAACAGATAGTTTTCCAGCCCGCGGCCGGTTTTTTCGAATCGTCATCCTGGGCGCCGCCGCGTGAACACGACCCCCGGTCATTTATTACTCGTCATCCTCCAACCCTGGCCCTCCGACGCCAGGACTACTCCAGATTTCGTAATAAATGGAGGAGGGTCTCATTTCGGGGGGGGGTCTCTTCCCCAGGCTATCTTGGAGGGCCTGGGGGGTCTGGGGACGGTGTTTGGGAGGGTTCTCCCACGGGGGGAGGTCTGAAATAACTTTGTCTTGGAGGGTCCAGGCCCCCTCCCTTTTATTACGAGATCTGGAGTACAGATGTTAGCACGCCAGGGCACTCCAGAGAGTGTCTCGCCTGCGGCGCACCTCGCCTGCGGCGGACGCCGGCGGAGGCAGCGTTGCGGCGGGCCCGCCGGCGGAAGGTGGGCGGAGGGCAGCGGACGCAGGAGCGAGGCGTCAGCGTGTTTTCGGGGGCGGAAAAGAGGGGGGTGATGACTCCTCCTCCTCCTCCTCCTCCTCCTCCTCCTCCTCCTCCTCCTCCACCTTCCTCCCTTTCTCCTCCTCCTCCTCCTCCTCCTCCTCCTCCTCCTGCTCCTCTTCGTCCTCCTTCTTCCTCTATTTCTCTCTCCCGTCCCTTCCATTCCTGTAGGGCCCGGTCTTCGGGCCATCACTCCTCCAGGACTCCCAGATGTCGGGGGCGGAGAAGAGGGGGGTGATGACTAGGGGGGGGTGGATATCATGGCTTGGGCCATGATATTTCCCCAGATTTCATGGCGCCTCTTCTTATTTCGTTACGTCCCTGGCCCCCAATCTGGGCCGCGCAAGTGCCGCCGGCCATGATTTGCGCCCCCCCCCCGACGTTTGAGCTCAGGGTTTGCGGAGTCGGCCGCCGTCGACCTCTCGACCCCTTCCCCGCGACGGGGGGGTCATCATGGATCGTGTGTTTATGGTCTTGGGTCGCGGAAGAGGCTTCTGAAGGCCGAAGTCGATCGGGTGGCCCAGAACGATGCGGTGACCACACCGTGTGGTGAGTCGGCGGGGATTCGGAGTGGTCGCACGATTGTGGGAATGGAGTCTGTCTCTGAGGATGCCTTTTGCGACTGGGGCATCCGGGGTCACCAAGCCGTGCGGCGACGGACCGTGCGGTGAGGTCCTTGGGGATTTGGAGGTCACCGCACGGTCTGTCACCACACGGTTTGGGGATCCCTAGGGACCAGGTCTCTGGAAACCGAGATCGAGGGTTGACTGTCAGCATTAGACGATCACCACGTCGGAGGTCCAGGCCTTCTTCATCTTCATCGTCGTCCTCCTCTCGCGGCAGCGCCATTCATTGGGGGGGCGGCCGTACAGTCTGGGAGTTGGCCGCAGAGGTGCTTGAACTCGCCCTTCAAGGCCCAAGCTAGCGGTCTCAGCGTGCTCGATGAGGAACCTTGAAGGTTCTATCGCAACCTGTCTTCCAGCTCTCCTCCTTTCGGTTGCAGCTCCTGGGATGTTGAACGAGGCATCGGTACTGGTAACTATAGCCTTGGCTGAAGGCCGGCCTAGTCCAGCTCAGTCCAGCCTAATTTCGGACCGTGCAGTAGCTTATCTGTCTCACTCTGGTGCACCAGACTCCTGGTCTGGCTCAGCATGTCTTGACCGCCCCCACGCATACCTCACTCGCAGGCGATTTCTTGCCCTCAATCCCTCAGTCCTCATCCAGAAAAATGGTCGCGAAGGGGGCTCGGGGGATATACCTCAGGAGGCTATTCGGACGGACACTATCTTGGATGGACGCCCGGACCATCGTATACATATATATATATATATAGATGGGCTATGAACCATCTAGCCCGTCGAAATAAACCCACTAAGTCGGGGGTTGGGGTCGCCAACCCTCGTTGGCGGAAAACGTATCCGTATCCACCGCGGGCCAGGCTCGTGATCCGCGACTCCATGTATACGGAGTGCTTTCTTTGTGGATGCCCCGCGAGGAGCGTATCCATGCGACCGCGCATCCTGATCGCGCCCTGGAATCCAGACTGCGAGGACGTGGATATGCAAGCGTTCGCCGCTCGTGAATCTCCACGCATCCACCGATATGGGTTTATCAATCTGCGGTCCCAGAGATCCCAATTTTTCCCCCGGGGATCGTTTTTCTTCCCTGATTTTCATTTTGATGGCGCCAGGGCCCCACAGTTGACCCCAGAGGGCGAAATCGAAGAACAACGCCGGTATTGAAAAGAACATATCGCCAGAGATTTTGGGCCCGTTCCTCTTCATCCTCGCCCCCTCTCCTCATCGTCCTCGGCATGGCGCTGCGTCAGGGCGCCGGAGACACAAGAGCTCTAGGTCGGGGATCGCGGCCGCCGAACCTCTTGTTACTCTCAGAAGTTGGCCTCCCCCCGCCCCCACCCGCTCCTCATCCTCGCCCCTGTCGCACTCGTCGGCGAGGCGCTGCGGGAGGGCGCAGGGAAGCACAAGAACACAGGGATCTTCCAGCTCAAGCTGCAGCCCCGCCGCCTGCTCGTGTTCCCGCGCGGCGGCGGCGGCCCCGCGATCCGGGAGCGCCTCCCAGACTTCCTGCGGTCCTTGGCCGAGGTCGGGCAGGGCCTGGGGAAAGTTTCCACCTAGGCCTCCCAGATGGGGTCGGAGCAGAAGGGGTCGGAGAATCGGGCCGCATCGCCGATGCATCGGCGGTGAGGCTCGATGTGCAGCCCGTGTTTCCCCACGCCGACGTCGCCGACGTCGCCGATGCGTCGGCGATGCACTGACGATGCGGCGCGGTTCCTCCGACGCCATCTACTCCGACCCCATCTGGGAGGCCTCTATTATCATGAAGCGAATTCTGCGAACACTTGCGATCCCTACCCCTGCGGGTCCAATCGACGCTGAGGTATCGGACGCCCCCGCTGGAGTTTTACTTCGCTGCCGACATCCTTCGAATCCTGAGCCCCTGCCGGCGTTTCAGACATCTAGCTGGCAGGGCTCGGTTTCCCATTGGGCTGCCGACAGACCCAGATCTCCGACAATGTGATGCCTCTAGCATCGGGAAGTTGTTCCTCCATTCTGGCCTCCGTGGCCATCAGGAACGGATCCAGGACGAAACGCCTCCCCCCTGGGAAGAATTGGTCGGGACTTTGAGGCCGCGGATTGGAAACATCGGCGTGTGTCTGGGAACGCGTCCTGAGGGTCCGAGTTTCCGGAACTTCTGGAGGCCCTCCGCGGGTCCCAGGGCTGTTCAGGAGGGGAAAAAACACACAGACACAATTAATCGTCGACTCCTAGGAAAATATAGGAAAATATGGGAAGTGGGGGGGAAGACAAAAACCCAGAAAATATGGGAAAATGTGGGGAATCATTTTATTTGTGTGTATTTCTTTGTGTGTCCTGGGGCCCCTTGGGCCGTGGCGAAACTGCCAACGATGAGGAGTTGATCCCGGGGGAAAGGCCCCCCGGGGTCCACGACATCCTTCCCAGGCTGCCCGCACACGATGTCTCCCAATCCGCGGCCCCAGAGGCCCCGACCCTATCCTTGGCGTTTTGTTTTTCCTTTCGAACCCACCTCCTCCTCCTCCTCCTCCTTCTCCTCCTCTTCCTCCTCCTCCTCCTCCTCCCCCTCCTCCGATTGGGGGCCCGAGGACGGTCATCCCCAGACCCTGAGATCCGACGTTGCGACAAGATTGCCGCATCGTGAAAAATCACGACCGGAGCCCCAGGCCCAATCTTCCTGCAGGATTCGTCGAGTCGGGTCCACCTGTGAGGGTCTCCCAGAGCTCGACACTGGGCGACAGCGCTGGGTGCTAAGGAAATGCCAGGCCCGGATCTCAGGGGACGCCGAGATTCAGGAACAGGAGCTTGGATTGAACCGAGAAACCTACCTCTTTTTTTGGCCTCGCGGTCTATCTGCAATGTGCTAGTCGCTCTTGCACTGGCTCCCCCACCTCTTGGGATGGTGGACTGGTTGTGGAGCCCCCTCCAAACTGAGAGCCAAAAGCTACGGGCAGACAGCACCACACAATTGTTACGACGAGTTGTGTGAATTTGCTCTGCACGCCCTACGTTTCAACTGCACTATGACAACAATGACAATCCCACCTACCTACCCCTAACGCCTCCTATCTTGGATCGAAACGAGAAACCTACCTTGGGACATCTGGGACGCCGGCGCGAGCGCCCAGAGCCGAGCACCCTCCGCGCCCGCGCTGCGGGGCCCCGTGGCCCTGGGGCACGGCCCGCGGCGCCGAGGCCACACAGTCGAGGCTGGATGAGGAGGTCGGACCATGCCAAATCAAAAGGGTACCCACACTCTATCCAGACACTTTTTCCTGGCAGTAGCAGCGATTTGTCGTAACGGCAGGTCTGTCGTAACGGCGGTGCCGCCGCGCAGAACTATTGCGCGAATCCACGAAAGCGAAGGCTGATGAGGAGGTCGACCCTGCCGAAGCCAGGGTACCCCTGGTGTCCCGTGCTCCACGACCCATGCCTTCTACATTCCTGTGGCAACGTGGCCCTCAGAAGGGTCTTGTGTCCTTTCGCGCGTCCCCTCCAATCGGCCCCGACTGCATCCAAGATGTGGGATCGACAGGCTTTCCAGCCCTCAGCGCTTCGATCGTCTCCCATGCTCTTCTCTGCCTTGCGAGGATTAAGTCGGGCATGTCCTTCTGCACGAGGAGTGTCCAAAAATAGTGAAAGAATAGTCTGGGTACGATTTTTCGACTATTTTTGGCCATTTGGGAGTATTTTTCATTTGCCGTCCAAAATCCGGCTGTCATGGGACATGCCCGACCTAATGCGAGGACTGGCTCACTCGTTCACCGTCTGCGGGGGCCCTCGGGCTTAGACGTCCTCCGGCGTGTTTTTTTTTCAAGCCGCGGCCCCAGAGCATCCAAGCCCTTCCCCGGGTGGTAGTTTTGGTGGCTGCGTGGTCCCAGGGAGAATGGGCCCCAGAGGCGGAGTCGAGGAAGGAAGTCAGCGTTGAAAGAATTATACCGTCGGAGGTCGGGGGGCGGTCAGGGCTGGCCCCTGGAGGTGGCGCCGTACCAGGACCTGGTGCCGGGGCTGAGCTCTGGGTCGCTCCGAGACAGGCATGTGGGGACTGGGGCCGAACCGGCACCCCGCCCGCAGGCAGAAGGGAGAGTGAGGCTGTGGACCGGTGGACGTGGGAGGAAGATCGGAGGAATCGGCTACACGTAAGAGTAACCCTTCGCCAGAGTGACCTTTGGTGCGGGCCCATTGGGGTCCCCCGATCGCCGAACGCTGTGGTTGGGTCCCCCCGCGGCCCCGCGAAAGCCGCGCACCAAAGGTCACTCTTACCCAGGGTCACTCCTGCGTGTAGCCGAAGACAGGACGGGCGACACCACCACCACCAGGAAGCCCACCTCCAGCGAGGGGGTCCGCGATGCCTCCCTGAGCAGGGGACCGGGGATGTCTCGAACGAGAGGGGGGGCGTGTGGTGTCGCCTTTAACCTTTTCTCGGAGGAGGAGGAGGAGGAACAAGACGACGTGTCAGGAGGAGGACGCGGGACGTGAGAGGACGTCGGAGGAGCAGGAAGTGGAGGATGTGAGAGATGGGAAGGATGATGATGCTGCTGATGATGATGATGATGACGATGATGATGATGGTGATGGTGATGGTGATGGTGATGGTGATGGTGGTGGTGATGATGATGATGATGATGATGATGATGATGATGATGGTGATGGTGATGGTGATGGTGATGGTGATGGTGATGATGATGATGATGATGATAATGGTGGTGTTGGTGGTGGTGATGAGGAGGAGGATGAGGATGAGGATGAGGATGCTGATGATGCTGCTGATGATGATGAAGCTGGTGATGATGAGGATGATGATGATGATGAGGAGGAGGAGGTGCACATCACATCACCAGCATCTCATGAACAGCCT
The DNA here is from genome assembly GCA_963575745.1 of Prorocentrum cordatum. Classification (NCBI taxonomy): domain Eukaryota; class Dinophyceae; order Prorocentrales; family Prorocentraceae; genus Prorocentrum; species Prorocentrum cordatum. The sequence goes on from CAUYUJ010000891.1 coordinate 334,748, forward strand.
CAACACGTCGAGATACACCCAGTACCTGACCAGTACAGCATATACCCAGACCCAACTGTCCGCGGCGGCATGCGTTTCTCCCACGCAGTACAGGACACCTCTCACGCTTGTCGTGGCCCCATGTGGAACTCAACCGAAAGTGGTACCCATAACGCGGTACTCACCTCCGCATATGGTTGGGTCCCTCGCCCGGATAATTTGGGTCAGTCGGAGGTTTGGGCTCGCCCTTGCCGCTGCCACCCCCGCGCAGACCTCCGACGAGCCTCTATTCTTCGTAGGGTCTCACGACCCGGGAACGCTTGACTCTTTCCCTTTGTCCTCAGGAAGAGAAAAAAACACAGACACAATTGATCGTCGATTGCCCAGAACATGTTTCAAAAATATGGGAAGTGGGGAGGAAGACATAAACCCAGAACGTATGGGAAAGTATTGAGAATCCGGTTATTTGTATATATTTGTTTGTGTGTCCTAGGGCGTCTTCATGTCCAGGTTTCCATGTTGAGTCATCATTTGTTAACTGTCCCATGCCTCAAGCAATGATTTCCAGAGGCAGGCGGCGCCGCATCCCCCGAGGCGGCACTGATGCTCAAGCCTCTGGGCCAGGGGGGCCTCCCGCCCACGAGGATTTCCCCCCTGCGGACCTGTTCCTGGAGGGCGCTCTGGCCAGCGCTTCGAGGCGGAATCCAGCCACGGTGACCGGGAGGCCCAGAGCCCCGCCGAGGCCGAAGCCGAACAGCAATTTCCGTTCTCGAAGTTCGATCCTCGAACCGTCCGCCTCCTCCGTGTGAGGATCCATTCCCAGACATGATCGCGTCGTTTAAAAACATCAGGACGTTTTTTCCCCACATCCACAGTGGGTATCTTGTTTTCTCTGCACACGCCGCGCAGGATCTCACACACCCCCTGTCCTCTCTCTCTCTCTCACTCACCATCATCGCCATCATCTTCACTTTCAACCACCATCATCGTCATCACACGCACACACCCATCATCATTACCATCATCAACATCATCAACCGCCACCACCGTCATCACTAGTCATCATCATCCTCATCATCATCGTCACCATCATCACCACTCGATCACCCACTCACTCACTCAATTACTCACTCATCCTCAGTAGGCTTCGGAGGCAGTGGTCCTCCGACGGGTGGACCGCCATCACTCTCAACATCACCGTCACCATCTCCATCATAATCTCTCGATCGCCCACTCAGTGGCCATCATCATCATCATCATCATCATCATCATCCTCATCATCCTCATCATCATCATCATCATCATCATCATCCTTATCCTCATCTTCATCATCATCATCATTATCATCATCATCATCAGCATCATCATCATCATCATCATCATCATCAGCATCATCATCATCACTCATTTATCACACACTCATCATCTTCATTCGCTCACGCATCATTTCGTCATCAGGCGGGAGCCTCTGAGTGAATTGCGAGGAAGTCTCATGCGGGAGCCCCCTCCCTATGGGGCCCGCAGATCATGTTACTAATCCGAGCGGGTCATCGGAACCCTGTAGCTGTCGTCACTTTTGGGCCTCTGAGGCTTGAATATGCAGGAAATATCAGGCGGGAACCTCGTGTGTGAGTGAATTGCGAGGAAGTCTCAGACGGGAGCCCCCTCCCTATGGGGCCCGCAGATCATGTTACTAATCCGAGCGGGTCATCGGAACCCTGTAGCTGTCGTCACTTTTGGGCCTCTGAGGCTTGAATATGCAGGAAATATCAGGCGGGAACCTCGTGTGTGAGTGAATTGCGAGGAAGTCTCAGACGGGAGCCCCCTCCCTATGGGGCCCGCAGATCATGTTATTAATCCGAGCGGGTCATCGGAACCTTGTAACTGTCTTCACTTTTGGGCTCTTGAGGCCTGGATATGGAGGAAGTATCAGGCGGGAGCCTGGTCTCTGAGTGAATTGCAAGGATTATTAATCCGAGCGGGTCATCGGAACCTTGTAGCTGTCGTTACTTTTGGGCCTTTGAGGCTTGAATATGAAGGAAGTCTCGAGCGGGAACCTGGTCTGTGAGTGAATTGCGAGGAAGTCTCAGGCGGGAGCCCCCTCCCTATGGGGCCTGCAGATCATGTTATTAATCCGAGCGGGTCATCGGAACCTTGTAACTGTCGTCACTTTTGGGCCTTTGAGGCTTGAATATGCAGGAAGTATCCGGCGGGAGCCTCGTCTGTTAGTGAATTGCGAGGAGGTTTCACGCGGGAGCCCCCTCCCTATGGGGCCCGCAGGTCATGTTATTAATCCGAGCGGGTCATCGGAACCTTGTAACTGTCGTCACTTTTGGGCTCTTGAGGCCTGAATATGGAGGAAGTATCGGGCGGGAGCCTCGTTTCTGAGTGAATTGCGAAAACGTCTCACGCGGGAGCCCCCTCCCTATGGGGCCCGCCGATCATGTAATTAATCCGAGCGGGTCATCGGAACCCTGTAACTGTCGTCACTTTTGGGCTCTTGAGGCTTGAATACGAAGGAAGTCTCGAGCGGGAGCCTCGTCTGTGAGTGACTTGCGAGGAAGTCTCAGGCGGGAGCCCCCTCCCTATGGGGCACGCATTTCATGTTCGAACCCGAGCGGGTCATCCGAGCGAGCTTTTTGGGCTCCTGGGCTTCTGCGGCCTGAACACGGGGGAAGTATCAAGGGGGAACTTTGTCTGTGGGCGGTGCGGGTAGCCCCGTCAGAGGACCGTCTCCTGTCGTCACTTGGAGGTCTGAGGACGGATTTTAGAATTCGCTCCTGCGGCCTGAATGCCGGGGAGTTACCAAGCGGGAGTCTCGTCTGTCTGAACTGGTCGCGGGCAAAATTGTTGTTGTCATGGGCCTGCGTGCCCGAAAGGGCGATTGAGAAGTCCGGGTAGCATCGTCCGAGCTGGTCGTCGGCAAACTTGTTGTAGTCATGCGACAGGATGGAGGTCCGAGAGGCTCCGCCGCCCCACGGCCGCGGCGTCCGAGAGGGCGACTGAGGAGCTGACGATGACGACGACGAGACAGCGGCCGGGCGCAGGGGTAGCCCCTTGCGTCCGGGCCGGGGGTGGTAACCCATCCTCGGCCGAGTCGTGTCCCCCGTCGTCGACGGACAAGGGCGCCATGATGGTCGTGGCCTTCTCGAACGCGCAGGCGAAGAACATCTCCACGGAGACTTTGAAGGCTAGAACGCTGCACAACGCCTGTGCCCTGCGAGTCCAGAAGTACATCAACGCGAAGATGAGACCAGGGGGTATGCAGAAGAGGTTGAAATGGCTGTGGGAGCACGTCCGCGTTCTGGTCATCGAGGAGGTCAGCATGGTGGCGGCAGCTCTGTACAACGCGCTGGACCTTCGCGCCTGCCACGGACGCAGTGACACGCACGACGTGCAGGAGTCCACCTACAAGCGGCCGCACCACCACCTCGGACGCGTCCCCATCGTGCTGCACCTCGGCGATTTCCTGCAGCTGAAGCCCACCGGCAGCATCGGGCTCCTGACGGACGCGAACGAGCGCCTGGACGACGGAAAAGGGTCGTACAAGTACGCGGAGCCGCCGACGGTGGAGATCCAGCACGCCACCAGGGTCTTCTCTCAGATCCCTTGCGTCTTCGAGCTGAAGGGCACAAAGCGCTTCGAGCCAGGGGGCCCTCTGATCGCGTTCTTGGGCTGCATGCGCGAGGGCAAGCGCTTCCCACCAGAAGTCTAGTCTGCCTGAGAAAAAACGTTAGCCTCGGACAACCACGGCGTCCTGGACCCACGGCACCAGCACGAGGATTTCCGGCTCGGCTACGGCATGGGCATATACTGGGTGACGCTGGCGAGGTGGATCAACGCGCGCGCTCGTCACGACGCGCGGCGCCTCGGCGCACTCCTCGTTTTCCTGCAGGCCGTAGACGAGTGCGGCACGATTCAAGGCGACCCAGACGCTGGCCGGCGCCTCCTGAACGTCCCGAACATGCACAAGACGGGAAACATCCACGGCGTCTTACCGGCACACGTCGGCGCGGAGGTCCGGTTCACGGCCGCGCAGGAGGAGCTGAAGAAGAAGTTGGGGCTCGCGCAGGAGCAACGGGCCACCGTCGTGTCCTTCGAGTTTCACGCAGACGACGAGCGGGACTACGAGGAGTGCGCGCCGGGCCAGCTCTTCCGCCCCCGCTTCCTACCGCAGGGAATCTGGCTGCAGGTGCGCGGCTTCCAGGAGTCCCCGATCTACAAGGAGGTCGCCGAGGTGCTGCTGCAGGGCGCCGATGGCGTTGCCGACGACGGCGAGGCCGAAGCGCGGGCGAGGAGCTTGCTCATGTTCAGGCCCAGCGAGCAGGAGTTTACGTGGCAAAGCTCGGGGGCGCACGCTGTGCGCCGCTCGGGGTTCACCCTGACGCATGCGTCCTACCTGACCTTCACGCTGTCGCAGGGCCAGACGCTGCGCAACGGCGTTGCCATCGACTGCGCCAGGGATGAGGACGCTGGCCTCACGGGCATGTCGGACGAGATGTGGTGGCTGCACCTCTACGTCATGTGCCCCCGCGCCACGCGCGTGCGGAACTTGCTGATCCTGCGGCCGCCCGCGCGAGAGTTCCTGGAGCGCGGGCCGCCGGCGTCGCTGCGGAAGGCGCTCCAGGAGTTCGACAAGAGAGCGGTGGAGGGCTGAGGCGGAGCAGCTCGCGGCAGAGCTGGGCTTCGTGCTGCCGCCCGCCTGAGCGCCGCGGCGCGCGCCTAGAGGCCCGCGGGGTTGTCCCAACGGCTGGATCCCGCGCCCCTGCGGCCTGCGAGGTTGCCCCGACGGCCTGGCCCGAAGGGTTGCCCCGACGGTTTCGCGATCTAGCCGTCGGCAAACGCGCGCGTGCTGGCCGACGCGGCGACGGCGCCGAGGAAAATCGAGTTGCTTGCCACGGCCAGGGGGAACGAGAGGTGCACATGGAAAAAAAGCAGGATGAGGAGGGAAGGGGCATGGGGGAGGGCGACGACGACGAGGAGGTGGCGCGAGAGGAGGAGGGGGAGGAGGAGGAGGAGGAGGAGGAGGAGGAGGAGGAGCAGGAGGAGGAGAAGTAGGAAGAGGAATAGAATGAGGAAGAGAGGGCAGTGCAGAGGGCGAGAGGAGAGGGTGTCCGCCAGGGGGAGGAGGAAAGGGCAAAGGGTAAGCTAAACAGATTCTCATGTGGGGTCCGACCGTCGGAGTAATTTGGGTAAATTTCGGCCTCGGGGGGCCCTCGCCGGGCCTCGGGACCGCCGAACAACGATTCAGGATGAAGAACGGGTCCCTGGGAAAGGGTCGGAACTTCCAGGGACCCCGTATTGCAAAAATCATCACGTCACATGTTTGGGTCTTGCTCGCGCGACAAAGTAGCTAGTAGCCAGCACCATCCACAGGCAACATCCTCATCCACCCGGTCTTTTGTGGGCCCGACGCGTGTCCGCAGAGGTGGTTCGTTCGTTCAGTCTCCCACCTCGTGCGTAGGGCAGGTTCGTGTCGTGACGACGCGGCGGCCACCCCAGCGCGGGCTCTTAAGGTCGGTCGTCGCCAGTGGCCCCAGAACCGGCCAACCTGGAACGATCTGGCCATGAAAAAAACACCGGTCGTGCGAGATCGACCGATCCACGCGGTGTCAGAAACCAGAGCTGGGGTCGCTGCGACGTGCAAGCAGGCAGTCCGATCGAGCCAACGCTCGGCCCAGGGTCGGGCGCGACTGGGCTAAGTCTCAAGCACCATTGTCGGCGCCCGAAGGTACAACTGCGTCCTCGCATCCAGGAAAGTGATCGCTTGACATCGGCTCGGAAGTCCCTGTTGCAAACAACGGCCTCACTGTATCATTGGCTTCGTCAGCGTTGCCCTCGTCGTCGTCGCTGCCGTCGTCGGCGTCGTCGTCGTCGGCGTCGGCGTCGTCGTCGTCTTCGTCAACGTCGTCGTCGTCAACGTCGTCGTCGTCGTTGTCGGCGGCGGCGTCGTCGTCGTCGGCGTTATCGGCGTCGTCGGCGTCGGTGTCGTCGAGGACGCCGGCGTCGTCGCTGTCGTGCGTCACGACAAGACGTTGCCGTGAGCACTGCCCGGCCGGAGAGCTCCGCGCGCGCCGCGGGGCTCGAGAGGCTACGGCCCGGCGGCGCGGAGCCTCCGGCGGACTGGCTGCACCCTGCGGCGCGGAGCTCGGCGCCGGGGCGGGGCCGACTGGGCACCTCTGCGCGGGGCCGCAGGGGGGAGTGAACGGCAGCTCGACTGCACGCGTGCGTCGGAGCCCCGAGTCATCGGGGCCGGGGGCGGTCAGGGGCAGCTGCGGATTCGCGCCGCGGGGGCCCAAAGCGGAGTTACCCTGGACCGCAGCTCTCCCGGATAATTCGGCCGTCCAACCCTCCCGAGCCATCAGGGCTGGGGTCGGTCAGGGGTAACTACAGAGTCGCTCCTCGGAGGCCCAAACCGGTGTTACCCTGGACCTCGGCTATCCCAGATAATTCGTGCGTCCAAGAAATGGTGACCCTTTGCAGAAGTGACCTTTGGCGCGGGCCTACAAGGGTCCACCGATCGCCGAGCGCGATGCGGTAGTAGCGTCTTGCGCGCTTGTGTTTGGTCCCCTAGCGGCCCCTCCAAAAGCTGCGCACCCAAAGTCACCCGACTGTTACCCAAGGTGTTCTTGTGTAATCGAACAGCGGTACCGCTGCTCGTCTCTAGGCCTCCTTGATGGGGCCCAAGTAGATGGGGTCAGAGGACCGCTCCGCATCGCCGATGCATCGCCGATGCGGCTCAATGCGGAGCCCGATCGTCTCTGCGCCGGCGGCGCCGATGCATCGCCGACGTATCGGCGATGCTGCGCGACCCTCCAAGCCCATCTGTTCGGACCTCATCTAGGAGGCCTTTATCGTCTAGGAAAGCCTGAGTCGCCACCAGAAGGGTCTCGATGTATACACCACATCGCACGGTCGGCTGAGGAGCCAATGAATTCGGCGAAGGGATTCGGTGTACAGACGCTCCAGCGTCCCGCAGGTTGGGCAACTGGGGCGTCTATACACCGAGCTCCTTGGCCGTGCAGACGACGTGACGGCTGAGGAGGAGGAGAAGGCGGAGGAGGAGGAGGTTCCTCGAGATTCTGGTTAGAGCGCACCCAGGGAAAGGCCCAGGGATAACAGCGGCATCGGCACCTGTGCCCAGGCCGATCCTGGGCGAAGGGGATCGGTGTCGACGCCCTCCCGGCTTGGAAGGCGCATAGTCCGCTCTTGGCCCAGAATGGACCTTTCTCCAGGGTCGGTTGGAGGGTTTCTCCGAAAGGCTTAGGCGACCCGTCGTCCTCCTCCTCCTCCTCCTCCTCCTCCTCCTCCTCCTCCTCCTCCTCCTCCTGCTCCTCCCTCCTCCTCCTCCTCCTCCCTTCCTCCTTCTCCTCCTCCTCCTCCTCCTCCTCCTCCTCCTCCTCCTCCTCCGCCTCCTCCTCCCCCTCCCCCTCCTCCTCGTCCTCCTCCTCCTTCCCCTCCTCGCGTCGCCCACGGCTCCGGGGGAAACCGTGCTCCCCTCACGTGAGGAGAGTGGCCTCTTCGTGTGGGGGCGGAGGGCGGCCCGTTGTGCGATGAGGCAGCACGCCTCGTGAGGCAGTCCTCTCGCGCGGGCTCGCTTCTCTGCTGCCCATGGCTCCGGGGCTCCTCGGTCATCGCTTCTGGGGGCACACGCCGTCGGGCCACGGGGCCGGCAACAAGACCGGCCCAAGACGAGAACCTGGGCCCCTCGTTTTGTCGGGAGCTCCGGGAGCTCACCTCGTGCCCGAATCACGGCGGCGGAGGTTTGAGGAGAAGAGTGAGGAGAGGGGGAGGAGGGAGGAGGAGGGAGGACGGGAAGGAAGGGAGGGAGGAGGAGGATGCGGAGGCGGGCGGTGTTTTCCAACCATCCTGTGGTGTTCGGTCCTCGTTTTGAAGCGACAGCGCCCCGCGTTCCTCACTCCCTCCCTCCTCCTCCCCCTCCGTCCTCCCATCCCTGCCTGTGCCCTTTGCGTGTCTCTGTTTCGGCACACCCCTGATTTCGTGTGGCACCACAGGGAGCTCCACCGAAGGCCCCAGTGGTACCGGTCGCATCCGTCTCCGGTATCCATTTCAGCACACTCCTCACGCGTGTCGTAGCCCCATAGGCATCTCCACCGCGACGGCCCCAGTGGCAGCGTAAGCATGCGTCCTCCGTGCCAAAGTCGACACACCCTTCACAGGGTTCGTCGCTCCACATGGAGCTCCACCGAAAATGATGTTCCCAACCGCGGTACTCACAATTACATACGGCTGGGTCCTTCGGCGGGATCTGTTTGTTATTCACGGGCCTTCTGTGGGTGGTGGGTTCGTGCTCACGCCCGCGTTCGCCTCGAAACCATGGCCAGACTGCGGACCTTGGTGCAGGTCATGAGGCCGAGGAGGTGGGGCGAGGAATGAGGAGGCGAGTGTGGTCATCCGTCTCCCTGATTGAAATCCAGAGGGGCGGCTACTCTTTCTGTAAATGCGTACCCCCATGGGGGCGAAGTGCCCATAAGAGGCAGCCGTGTCGGGAGAGCTCCGAGTCCCCACTGCGCGGAAAATCGGGCCATCGGCAGTTTCGGGAGGAGGAGTTGGAGGAGGCCGCAGAACATGTTCGCAGTCCGTCGATCGGGTGGGTGGCAAAGAGGGGTGACCTAACTTGGGACTGAAGAAACGGGCCCCAAAAGGGCCCTTCTTCGATATCCCCTATTTAAGTCACCTCCCATTACCACCCGCCCAAGTCGAGGAGGTCTCGACCAGGCCTTGACCAAGGGTGGGCAGGATCCTGACACCTCGTTCTCTTTTTTTTGTGTTTCTCTCTCTCTCTCTCTCTCTTTTCTTTCGCTCTCTCTCTCTCTCTACCTCTCTCTCTTTCTCTCTCTTTTCTATCTCTCTCTCTATATATATTATTCCTCGGGTATGGGTTGGAATGTCGACGCCCCGTAAGAGAAGAGCGACACAGAGCGGGACAGACGAGGGAGCGACGGCAGCGCCGCAGCGACGGCGGCACCGCCAGTTGGGACGCTACGCGCGAGCTGCTGAAGTCCGCTCTGCCCTGAAATTCCAGCGTTCGGCTGCGCAAGGAACAACTCGGCGGCAAACCCGAAACGGGTCCTGAGGTTTTCCGCCGTTTTCGGGCTTTCGGGGCCCTCCAAGGGCCCTGGGACTGTCAGAAAACAACTCAGGATGAAGAACTCGTCCTGGGGAAGGCCCCAGGGTCCAGGACTGAGAGGGGGCGGGCCTTCTCAGAGGGCTCGGAAGTTCCCTGGCCTTCTGACAAGTTTTCGAAGCTTTCCCCTCAGACACAGAAAACCTGTCAGGTGGCAGCAGGGCTTCTGAGAAGCCCCGCCGCCTTCTAAGAAAGCCTTCGCCTTCTCTCTTCCCCCCCTCGCTCGCAGCCGAACAGCAGCCGTAGACCTTCGTGGGAAATCATGACCAGCGCCCTGGGCCCCCCCGAGCGGGATCGATCCGTGAGGTTCCGTCGGGAGCCCCAGAGGCGTGCGAAGCCCACCCGGCGTGAAACAGTTGCGACATCCGGATCTCAGGGCCAGATGTTCCTGGAGCCGGGCCCAGACATCCGACGTCGCTTCGACAGCTGGGGATGGCCTTCTCGCCCCGAGCCGTCTGCTTTGACGGCCCCGGGGCCCGGCGAGGAGGACCCCTGGAGGCCGAAGACTGCTGAGGATTTGCCGCCGCGACCTGTGCACGATGCGAGGCGCCCAGACATCCTCCAATCCGATTCTCTCGATCCGCGGCCCCAGAATCCCCGCCCTCCTCCCTGGGGGCAAGTGTCTCGCCCCGGAGCCACTCATGGCCTCTGTCCCGAGAAGGGGCCCCGCGAGGCAGAAATCGAAGATGGCAGGGGGGTCCCAGAGGTCGAATGTTCAGATGTTTCCCGCCCGTTCTGTGGTACTGGCCCACCGCTTTGGAGGGACAGCACCCCGCGTCTCCTTGCTCCTCCTCCTCCTCCTCCTCCTCCTCCTCCTCCTCCTCCTCCTCGTCCCCCTTCGGCCCTCAGCCCCCCCGCATGGTCACTTCGGCACACCCCTCACACGCTTCGTGGCCCCCCACATGGGAGCTCCACCTCAGGCCCCAGCGGTGCCGCTCGCATGCGCCCCCGCCACGAATAACAACACACCCCATCTTACGTTTCGCGTGGCACCATATAGGGAGTTCCACCGAAGTCCCCAACGGTTCGTGCCGCTCGCACGCGTCGCCGCCAGTCATTTTGGCACACCCCTCACACGTATCGTGTCCCCCATAGGGAGCTCCACCGAAGGCCCCAGGGGTGCCGTTCGCATGCGTCCCCGCCACACTTCTCTGCACACCTCTGACACGTTTCGTAACACCATAAGGAGCTCCGCTTGAGGCCCCAAGTGGTGCCGTTCGCATGCGTCCCCGCCACCAATTTCGGCACACCTTTCACACGTTCCGTGGCCCCATCGGGACCTCCACCTCTCGGCACATCTCTCACGTTATTCGTGGCACCTCGGGGAGCTCCACCCAAGGCTCCAATGCTACCCTCCGCACGCGTCCCCGCCACCATCCGCCACTCATTTCGGCACACCCCTCACACATTTCGTGGCCCCATTGGGAGCTCCACCCAGGGCCTTAGTGGCGTCTCTCGCATGCGCCCCCTGCAACCATTCCGGCACACCGCCACAGCCCTCACACGCTTCGTGCCCCCATAGGGAGCTCTTCCGAAGGCCCCAGTTGCAGTGTTCGCATGCGTCCTCCGCGGTTCATATCTTACACCCCTCACACTGACACGTTTCGTGGCCCCATACGGAGCTCCATCGAAAACGATATTCACAACCGCGGAACACACAACTGCATTTGGCTGGGTCCATCGCCAGGATAACCTCAACACGGGGTCCTCCGACCCGTTCCCCGAGTTTTTCTTGTCCCGAGTCGTCTTTGCCGAAAACGGGGAACAAAAACAGTATTGATTAGATCCGACGTTGCCCAAATATGCTACATCGAGCCGGACAGGATCGATCTTCGAGGGCCCCGGGGCCCGAAACTGGGCGCAATCGCCTGGTGCTACAGAATAGAATGCAGAAGTGCAATTCCCCGGTCTCAGGGTACAGTCGGACCGAGGTGTAAGATCGAGGTCTGTCTGCTCGGGGAGGGTACCCTCATGCTCTCCGTGCTTGCCGAATGTCTCTGTGCCTCCTGGGGAGGGCACCCTCGGACCCTCGGATGCTCTGTGTGTTTTGGCCAGAGGAGGGTCTCATGCTCTCGAGGGATGTTCTTCTCTCCTACGCCCGACTGCGGGGGGGGATGGGCGCCTAAGGTGTGGAGGCTCTGGCGCGGCCGCCTGCCGGGCGGCCCAGGGCTGCCCACGGCCGCGGCGCCGTGCGGTCCGCCGCGGTCCCTGGGCGGCTGCCTTGCGGCCGCGGCGCCGCCGGTGCACGGCGGGGGCGTGGCTGGGGCGGACCCGAGGCCGGGCTCGGCTTCTCCTCGGGGCGCCACTGGGGAACCTCCGTCACAAGAATCGACTACACGTCAGTCTGACCCTTCGCCGGAGTGACCGTTGGTGCGGGTTCGCTGGGCCCCCCCGATCGCTCAGCGTGATGCGATGGCAGCTGCTTGCGAGCCTAGGTTTGTCCACACTGCGCCCCTGTAGTCCGCGCTCACTCTTGCCTAGGGTCACTCCTGTGTGTAGCCCATATAAGCCTCCCAGATGGGGTCAGAGTGCCCAGTCCCTCTCGAGTCATGAAGAAATCACGACGGAAGGTTTTTCGTTATATGGCTGCCTACGGCGAGTCCCACCACTGTGCCTGGGTTGTGGGCACGAAGCCTGCACTGGATGTTCGTTGGGATCTCGTCGCAGGCCTTTCGGGGTTTAGGGTTTCTTTTGGGCCTCTTGAGGGCCTCTTGTGGCCTTTTGGGGGCATATTTGGGCCCTCTTCGGGCCTCCTTGGGCCTCCTGGGGGCCTGTTGGGGCGGAAGGCTCGGATTTTTGGTTCGCGTCCCTTTTCTTGGGCTCCTTTCGGGGACATCTTGGGCCGTCTTGGGGCGCACCTTGGCTGTCTTGGGGGTCTCTTGGAGGCCTCTAGGTCTTTTTGGGGATGGCCTTGGGGGAATCGTGGGCCGTCTTGGAGGCCATCTTGGGAGTCTTCGGGCGATCGTTCGGCGACACGGGTTGGACCGTCTTGGGGGCCTCCTGGGCCGTCATGGAAGCCTTGGGGAGCCCCATGGAGGCGCCATGGCTGCCCAGGGACCCCCGGGGACTGGGGGCGATGCAGTCAGGCGGGCGTGACCAGGATGACGAAGGAGTTTTGCAGAAGACGACAGAAACCCTGCCAGGCAGCCTCCTCCTCCTCCTCCTCCTACTCCTCCTCCTCCTCCTCCTCCTCCTCCTCCTCCTCGGCCCCAGGAGGCCCCCACACAGCCCAGGACAGCCCAAGATGGCGACAAGACGGGCTGCGAGAGCCCCCGCAGAACCCTCAGACACGGCCAGGCAGCCCAAGAACACCCCAGTAGCCCCCAAGAGGACCCCAACAGGCTCCCAAGAGACCCCCAGGATGCCCCCAAGATAGCCCCAGACGGCCCTACAGCCCCCAGGGCAGCCTCAAAAGGACCCCCTTCTTCGACGTCCTTCTCCTCAGGCTCATTTCCGTCCTCCGTCGTCGTCGTCGTCCTTCTCCTCCTTCACCTCCGCTTCGTTCCTCGTTGTATTCGTCCTCCTCCATCTCTGTCTCCTCGTCATCGTGCATGGTTTCCTGCTAGTTGTCATCCTGCTCCCCTCGCTGCCCTCCCCGTCATCCACGCTGTCATCCTCGTCATCCGCCGCCCTGTCGTCGGCATCGTCGTTTCTTTTCTACCTACGAGCCTTCACGGACAACATCGGCGCTTCCCGTTCTTGTCCGATCAGGTTTTGGGCCTCTGTGATCCCTTACCAGGCCTCTGGACCGCCAAACAATGATTCATAGGATTGAAAACCAGTTTTGGGGAATAGGTTCGAGATATCTGGGTGTCGACGTTATTCATGAAGTTATCCTGGCGAAGAACCCAATCATATGCAGGTGTGAGCACCGCGAGGCAAGTGAGACGAAGAAAGGGGAACCCCCTGTGGGGCCACGAGCCGTGTAAGCGGCGTGCCCGAACGAACATACGGTGGGCGGGGGGCCGCATGCAAACCTTTGCACTAGGGCCTTCGGTGAAACTCCCTGTAGGGACACAAACCGTGCGAGGGGTGTGCCGAAATGGGCGGCGGGGACGCATGCAAACGGCGCCACTGGGGACTTCGGTGGAGCTCCCTGTAAGGCTATGAAACTTGCGAGGTGTGTGTGCCGAAATGGGTGTCGGGGACGGATGCGGGCGGTGGCACTCGGGCTCCCCGATGGGGGCCACGAATCGTGTGGGTGTTATACCGAAGAGGTGGAGTTCCCCACGGGGCCACGGAACGTGTGAGTAGCGCGTCGACATGTGTGGTGGGGGCACATGCGGGCGGCGCCACTGAGGCCTTCGGTGGAGTTCCCAATGTAGCCACGAGTGGCCTTCGGTGGATCTCCCTATAGTGCCACGAAGTGTGCGAGGGTAGTGCCGAAATAGGGTGGTGGGACGCATGCAAACGGCACCAGTGGGTGTGATTCCAGAAGGCTCGCTGCTCTTCTCCCCCGTTCTCCGCTCTCCCGCTGTTGACTCCCATCTTTCTTCCCGCTGCCGTATTCGCCTCAAAACATTTCAGGGCCCTTAGCGTTAGAGCTACGCAGTTTGATCGAGCTGCGCTCCCATACGACAAAGATTGCCGCGCCGCGCGCGCCATCCATATCACAGTGGTAGCTTGGAGCTTGGCTCGCTATCCTAGGCCCGCGGGGCCGCCCACAACGACGATGTCCGCGACGTTGTCATCCATTTTGGAATCGAAGACCAGCATCTTCCGGATGATCTGCATCACCCAGCTGCTGCGCAGCACACGCGCCAGCGTCCGCGACGGTAGTACCGACAACAACGCCTACTACGCCTACCTTGCCAACTCCCACGCCAGCGTCAGCGACGCTAGCAGCACTCACGTCTACTACGCTTCCGACGCCAACTCCTACGCAAGCGTCAGCGACGCCAGCACATACGCCTGCACATACTCTCAGAAGTTCAGCGAAGCCGCCGAGCTCAATTTCACATGCTCCCAAAACTTCAGCGAAGCCGCCGAGTTCAATTTCACATACCCCCAGAACTTTAGCACCTCCGCCGAGTCAAATTTCATATACCCCCAGAGCTTCAGCGAAGCCGCCAAGTTCGATTTCCCTTACTTTCAGAACATCAGCGACGCCGCCGAGTTCGACTTCTTTTACTCCCAGAACATCAGCGACGCCGCCAAGTTCGATTTCCATTATTCCGATTCCCTTTTCGCATAATGTCGGACAGTAAGTCATACCGACATGGAACGGAGATCCTTCAAAGTGCAGAGACTACAAGCATGAGGTGAAGCTATGGAAGCTCAGCGAGAACCTCTCAGTCACACAGAGTCTCGCATCGAAGCTTGTGCTTAGGCTTTGCGGGGCAGCTAGAACAGCAGCGTTGAATATGACGGAGGACCAGCTGCACCCGGCAGCTGCAGCACACATCGAGGACGCCGACGAGAAGAAGCGCCAAAGGAATCAGGTCGGCATCGAGAATGTTTTACAGCATTAGGAGGCAAACCTGGGTCAGCAGAAGCCCGTGCAGAAAGGCGAGACCCTCGAGAAGTTTTTGGAATCTACACAGCATCACCGACGTCGAGGTGAACGAATGACGGACTGGCCCATCCGCTTCGAGACGGGTCTACAGCAGCTACGTGAGAACGAGGTGGACCACAACACGCTGGACGACGTAGCGGGATGGTTCCTGCTGCGAAAGGCCGGGCCTGCGGCCAAGCACCGCGAGCGCGTCGTGGGCAACCTGCCCAACGAACGCTGCGGCTACCAGCGCATCCGTGGACTGCTGATGCGGGTGTTTCCGGACATCCACAACTCCGAGCGCCACGCCCCGCCGCCCTCGAGGTCGCGGAGCGACCAGTCACGCCCCCACGGTGGCTGGCGCAGCAACGCTTCCTCCAGTCGCGGAAGGCGATCCACTGACGTCGTCGACGAGCCCGCCGGCGAGGACGACGAAGAGCTAGAGGGGGGCGACGAGGGCGAGGCCGACGCGCAGGACATCGTTCGCCAGGAGCTCGAGGCTTTCAGCGCCGAGCTCGAATCCTCCAACGTGGACGTCTCCGAGCTGTTCGCCGGCGATGACTCTGCCGAGGTCGAGGGCGCCGCGGCGGAGCTTGCCGCCATTCCCGAGGCCATGGCCACCATCAGGTCAGCCCGGAAGGCCCTGGGGCCGCGGCAAGTCGAACAAGTCCGCGCCGTCTCGCTGCCCAGCCAAGCTCCAGAACCGGGTCGACCAGCGCGAGATGACGTCGCACTGCTCAAGACCGGGCGCTGGACAGGAGATGAGGAGCGCCCCGCGCCTGTTGCTCGCAAGTTCGCGCCCGAGGACGGCGAGTCCAAGGGCGGTGGGCGGGGGGGCCAGGAGGTGGCCCGCAGCGCCAGGCGCGCATCGCCGAGCAGGTCCAGTTCGCAGACGAGGAAATTGCTCTTCACCGCAGGGGCCTGCGTCGCCGCCACCTGATGCCCGCGTCTCAGAGCGGCTGATTCACCACCTGCCGAACTTGAACGTTGCGATTGGCAACGGGAAGCCCGCGGACGAAGGCGTCGGCGGAGTGGATGCCGCCTGCCTCCGATGCGTCTCGGGAAGTAAGTGGTGCGACAACTACAAGGATATCCTCTCCAGGATGGGCCTCGCCGACCTGATCCTCGAGGAACCAAAGGACAATGTCTACAGGTTCGGCAACGGAGGCACCCTCCCGAGCAAGCTGCGGGTCACCGCGTCGCTCGTGCTCTGCGGCAAGGTTGGCCGCATTGTGTTCAGCGTCGTGGACAGCCCCACGCTTGGTCTGCTCATTGGCCGCGGCTTCATGCAGCTTTCCAAGATCGACATCTCTCTCTGGAAGGGCCAGATCCGCATCGGGAACTCCACCCAGAAGCTCATGACGAGCGCCGCGGGCCACCCCGCGATCACGTTGCAGCCAGAGGACTGGCAGGCCATCAAAGACGCTGGCAGGGAGCGACCTGCCAAACCAACCAGCCGACCGAAGGTGAGCGACGAACCTACTGTCAACGCTACGATCAAGACCGGCACGCTGATTGATACACTTAACAAGCTCGTCACGGAGAAGGAGCTGAACGTCCCGGGGCGACTTCAGCCTCGTCGACCGAAAGGGTCATGGTTTTTGTCTGCCGTGGCTTCAGCTTTGGCTTGCTGCTCCACCGCAGCGCCAGCTCCGAGTCTCACGTTGACGACGCTGCCGCAGACCGCCTCCCCCACGACGTGCGTGACCGAGCCGCTGCAAGACTGCATCGCCTGCGGCGGGAAGGCCTGCGAGGTCTGCAGCCGCCGGGGGTTCTGCTCGGATTGCGTTTTCGGCGCGTCCGTGACTCTGGGCTACGACCAGGGACCCGATGGCATCGCAGACGCCGGTCCTGGACCCGAGGTCAACATCGCGGAGGAGGAGCAGCCGCGCGTGCGGATGCTCAAGAAGGGGGCGAAGCCGCAGCTGATCGCACGCAAGCGTTCGGCTTTCGTCGCCGGGAAGAGCGGCGTCCAGCCGCGTCAAATCAGCCAGGCGTGGGTCACCAGCCTGGCGACATGCATTGCCAGATCCAGCTCTACCTCCACAGCGATCAGCACCGCGCTTTACGAGGGGTGCTGCAACCTGGACAGTCAGCTCAGCGCTACCTGGAGGAAGAAGGGAGGAGCTGCTGTCATATGGGGACTTCCAGGCTACGACCTATCTAAGCAGTTCGTGGTCAACAAGCTGGAGGGCAGGATCAGGTCCAATCTTGCCAGCGGCAAGAGTGCGCGAATTCACGCTGCATTTTCTTGCCAGCCGTGGACCTCGCTACAGCGACTTGTCGTGAAGATTGACCCGAGTAAGACCCCGCAGCTCAAGAAGGCTCGGGCCAAGTCCAAGCTCATGATCGGACTGCTCCTACAGGCCATGTCCCGGCTGCGCAAGGAGTTCGGCGCCCAGAACGCCGCCTCGTTCGAGTGGCCGAGGTGCTGCGACGGATGGGGCCCCAACAAGAATTCGACCGCCAAGCAGCTGAAGGAGCAGCTCCGGCGAGCCATAGATTTCCACGGCTGCGCGTTCGACTTCAAGGCGAAGAAGGGCGTCCACATCAGGAAACCATGGAGGATCATCACCGACCACTACGGGTTAGGACACGCTCATGCGGCCCTGCGATAGGTCGCAGATCCGCGCCGAGGCTCGCGGCAAGATCGCGAAGAGCAGCGAGAACTACACGCGCGAGCTCGTGAAGGCGTTGACCGAACAACTGCGGCGACTAAACCGCCGACCCCTACGCGAAGCACACCCTACAGCACGAAGGGCGAGCAGGAGGGCGGTTCTGGCCGCCGCAGCCGCACAGGAACCACCGCTCACCGCTGAGGAGGAGCGGACGCTCAGGTCCGCCGTGATGCGGCTCCACGTGAACACGGGGCACCCGTCCAACGATTTGCTTGCTCGAGCTAACCGCGTGCCAGGTGGATCGCAGAGATCCACGGGGACGGCTCTCAACCTCCATCGCGAGGTCTGTGCAGCACATGGACGGCCATTGCCGCGCCTGCCAGGCATAGTCAGACTGGACAGGGATTTCAACGACTCCATCGGAGTGGACCTCTTTACACTTGCCGACTACGCGGGCAACCCGTCGATCTACCTGAGCGTGGTCGACCTGGCCTCGGGTTCTACGGTGCGCAGCACGGTTGCCTCAAGGCGCCCGCCAGCTGCATTCGCTCAACTGTTGCAGATTTGGATCACGCCTTTCGGCGCGCCACAACGCGTCACATTTGATGGAGGAGGCGAGTCCGAGCGAGAGTTGCACAGGGAGCTGGAGGACATGGGTTGCCGTCTGATGACCACCTCTGCGGCTACGCCGCAGCAGAATGCTGCCGTGGAGCGACGTGGAGGAATGTGGAAGGTGCGCGCGAGGAAGCTGATCGACCAGTTTAGCATCAGGTTCGACCGGCCCGAGATCGCTCACAAGGTCCAGTGCCTGATCGCCTCCGCTTGCTGGGCCATGAACAGCCGGGTCAATTCCACGGGCTACTCGCCGTCGCAGTGGGTGCTCGGGCGAGGCCTTCGGCATCCCCACTGCTTGCTGAACAACGCGGGCAGGCTTTCCCTGCGCGAGCGCATCGTGTCCGACAGGCCTTTCTCAGAGAGGATCGCCACCGTGGCCGCGCATGTCCCCGCGCAGCAGCTGAGATTCAACCAGCCCCTCTCGAGAGCGCTGCTGTCAAACTGGCGACCGGGTGTACTGCCGGAGGGGCAGCGGCAAGCCCAAGCGAGACTGGGCTTTGCAGCGGCACGGGCCCGGCGTCATCATCGGTTTCGAGGGTGCCTCGAGCGTCTGGGTCAGCCGCCGCTCCGCGACCGCGAAGATAAATCGTGGACGCCTACGACGCGCCACGGCATCGGAGCTTGCGCCGTGGGGACATGTGCTGAACGCGCTGCGCGGCAGCCAGCCGCCCGGGCCTCCGCCGGGCGCCCCGCCAGCGACCTCGGGGCCCGCGCCCCCTTCCGATTCTGGCGGAGGCGGCGGTGGCGCAGGTGGCGGGCCCCCGCCGCCTGGCCGCGATGGAGGACGTGAAGGCCCTGCACCGCCACGAGACGACGAGGACACCTTCCTCGACCTCTCGGGCCCCGCGCCTCAGAAGCGCCCCCGCAGCGAAGAGCAGCCTCCACCGCGAGCGCTACCAGCGCCATTTCAGCGGCCAGCCATCCAAGCGCACAATTCCGGAAACATCGAGAACATCGCAGCGAACCAGCGCGCCCATCAATGCGCCGAATGGCTGGCACGCAAACATGGAGAAGGTGATTTCACGACCAGTGGGGGAGCTAGCGGCAGTGGAGGAGCCGCCCCACCGCCTTGGGGAGAAGACGCGGTGCAGCCGCTGCCGGCGGCGCCGCCCCCTGCGGCGCCCGCCATGGGCTCAGGCGCTGCTGCCGCCCCTGCCGCCGCTGATCATGCTGCTGCCCCTGCCGCCGCAGGTTTTCATCAACAACCTGAACCCGCGCCTCAGGGCCCGGTCGACGACGCCGAGGACGACGGGGAGTTCGACAGCTCCGGATCGGACATGATTCGGGGAAGGCAAAGGGCCGCGGAGAAGCAGTCTCGACAGGAGACAGTGGCGAGGCGCCCGCTGGACACCGAGAACTAGCGCGGCACGAAGGCACAGCGACAGGTTCAACAATAATACAGACCGCATGCTCTTCGACGTTACCGCGAGTCCGACCCGCGCGAGCGCGCAGCCAAGCGCAAGGATCTTTCGGGACGAGTTGCCCAAGTGCTTCAAGAGGCCTCTACTTGGACAACTACTTCCAGAAGCACGCGGACGAGCTCTACGCAAGCACACGACTCCGTGAAGCACTGCTCACGGGCAACGCGACCGCCAAGGAATTCAAGGGCGACTGTGGGCACACGCCGGGTGCTGACTAGCAAGGACCAGAACGCCAGGGAGGCCCGTCTAGTCGCGCAGGGCTGCCAGGAGGACAAAAATCGCAGATCAGGACGGACGCGCCTACGGGGTCAAGGGGCGCGATGTACCTTACCCTGGCCGCCGCGGCCCAGACGAACTTGGACCTCTCGTCCTGCGACGCAATGACGGCCTACCTACAGTCGGGTTTCATCGAGAGGCTGCTGCTCCTGCGCATTCCGGCCAGGATCCCGCCGCCGGGGGCGCAGCCTGGCGAGATCGCGGTGGCCACAGGCGCGATCTACGGGAAGCGCGGCGCCCTGGAGGCAGTGGTACCTCTACGCCCAGAAGGTCTTCGCCGAACACGGCCTCGTAGAGAGCAAGCTCGAGAAGGGCCTTTACTATTTCTACGACGAAGGTGGGCTCGCCGCGGTTATCCATTCCCACGTGGACGACTTCCTGATCGCCCAGCGTAACAAGTCCACCAAGTGGAAGTCCACTACTGCATCGGGGGGGAAGAAGCTACATCCCAAGCAGGTCGACGGGGTCATCAAGTACTGTGGACGTACAATCACCAAGCTCGACGACGAGTCTCGGGTGACCCAGGCTACCGCCGCCTCGCAGGTGGACTACATCGCCCTGAAGGTCCCGAAGGGCCGCAATTCCGAGGATCGGCTCACCGCCACTGAAGTGACGAGCTACCGCCACACGCTCGGGCAGCTGCTATGGTTAGCAGTCTAGACCCGGGTGGACATCGCCTGCCTGGTAAGCTTTGCAGCCCGCCGCACCAACGTCGCCACCGTGGCCGACGCGAGGACCCTAAACGAGACCCTCGCCCATGTGCGCTCGACCACGAACTTCGCGATCGTGCTGAAGCGCAGGCTCGTTGATCTGATGGCGGCCACCACCGCGTGCGTCAGCGATGCTGCGTTCGCCAACGAGGACATGGTCAACAGCCAGTGGGGCATGGTGATGGGGCTCACTCACCGCCCGCGCGATGTCGTCGGCGGCCGCTACGACCTCTGCGCCTACCCGTGGCCTGGCACTCAGGCACGGTCAAGAGGTCGGTGAAGTCGACGCTCGATGCCGAGGGCTACGCCGCCCACGAGGGATCGGAGACCAACTTCTGGTTCCGCCAGCTACTGACCGAGGCCTTCAACCCCGAGGTGGCGCTCAAGCAGATCGACGTCCTCGCCGACAGGCGCCCTGGGGAGATCTACAGCGACAGCAAGGGTCCCGTGACGCACATCGCTTCTGATGTGGGCCAGTCTACCGACAAGCGATTCCGCATCGTCGCCTCCATTCCATGATTAAGGAGGCCGTGCGCCCCAACAGTGCACTCGAGCTCAACTGGATCCGCACTCGGGCCATGGTCGCGGACGCCTTGACCAAGGCAATGGAAGCCAGCGTCCTGCTGGCATTCTTCGGGGCCCGCAAGCACAGCTACGGGACCTGGCAGCCGCGCGCCGCCATGCTCGCCTCAGTCCTGTTTACCTGCCTCGGCAAGGTCAAGGGACAGCCTGCGCCTACGCCGACGGTGCCGGACTACAGCTTCTACATCTGCTTGATGACGTTCGCGTTAGTCCTCGGCATGACTATAGGTTTCGGCATCTTCGGGGCGCTCTGGACGATCATGAGGCAGGACAGCATGCTCGCCACCGAGGAGCACGTCGCCGAGGCGAAGGCATTTGGCGAGCACCCCGGCCGGGACGGCCGCATGCTTGGCCGGCGCCGTAACATGCCAGCTACAATCCCCGAGGATCGTGATTACGACCGCGACATCACCATGCACCCCTCGGATGGACACAGCAGCGCGCAGGCATCGAGTTCATCAGCATCGGCGCCCGGCGCATCTCTCGGACACCACCCTTTGCAGCCGCCGATATCAGCACCATCGCCGCCACTGCTGCCGCCAGAACCACCACCTGCCAGCGCACCACCTACCGCAACAGCAGCACGATGGAGGTCAGCGAGATCTCGGAGTTCGGTTTCAGCCCCTATCTCACCAAGTACAGACACCGTACCGAGTTCATCGAGTTCAGTTTCTGCGAGCGCGGTTTCGTGGAATGGTTCCTCGCCGACGGCATCGTCGAACGAGATGCTTAACTCTGTGACCGCCGCCCCCCGCCATTTTTTCACAATCGGTCATGATCCGCACGGCGTCTGCATTACCTGCAAGACCTGCAAGACGCATTCGTCAATGCTTCTCCGTTTCTACACGCACGGCAGTCCCGATGTCACGAACTCCCCCGAAGGCGCGATGAATGATCTCATGGGCCATTGGAGGAGGCTCACCGGCAGAGAGTGCTGGCGCTGACCTGACCTGATGGATAAGCCGACGAAGCCCAAGAAGGAACGATGAACTCCACATGGTGTCCGGACGGCAGGTTGGCCGGTCGAACCAGCAACTATTGTGTTGCTTGATTTCTACACCCGGCTACTTACACGTAAGTCCGCATTGCTGTTCTGTTTTCACACCCGGCTACTTACACGTAAGCCCGCATTGCTGCTCTGTTGTCATACCTGGCTATTTACACGTAGATAAATCCGCATCCAGAGAAGTTTCGTTCAGTGTGCACAAAGTTTGTTTCGAAGATGTGATGACGATCGCACGCATTTCAGATCTTATCTCGATAAGATAGCTTTTGGGGGCTTCTGTCGTTTCGCGATCGAACCCTTGCTATTGCTAGCCTTGCTTGTTTTTGATTAGCGCCAGCGGCGTTGAGAGCCGAGAATATCCTGCCCGTGCAGGAGGAGTGTGATTCCAGAAGGCTCGCTGCTCTTCTCCCCCGTTCTCCGCTCTCTCCCGCTGTTTACTCCCATCGTTCTTCCCGTTGCCGTATTGGTTACAAAATATTTCAGGGCCCTTGGTCTTAGAGCTACGCAGTTTGATCGAGCAGCATTCTCATACGCCAAAGATTGCCGCGCCGCGCGCGCCATCCATATCACACTGGGGTCTTCGATGGAGCTCCCTGTGGGGCCACGAAACGTGTGAGGGGCTTGCCGAAATTGGTGGCGGAGCCGCATTCGACTCACCCCATTTGGATCTTCGGTGAAGCCTCCGATGGGGCCACGCAACTGTGACGGGTGTACCAAAAAGGTTAACAGGGACACATTCGAGCTGCACCGGTGGGGCCTTCGGTTGGAGCTCCCTGTGTGGCCACGAGGCGTGTGAGGGTGTGCCGAAATCGGTGGCGGGGACGCCGGCGAACTGCGTATTGGAATCTTGGGTGGAGCGCCCGATGTGGTCACGAAGCGTGTGAAGGGTGTGCTGAGATGAATGGTGGGGGCGCGTGCAAACTGCACCACAGGGACCTTCGGCGGATCTCCCTATGTGGCTACGAAGCGTGTGTGGGTGCGACGACAGGAATGGCGGGGGCGCAGGCGAACTGCCCACGGATCTTGGGTGGAGCTCCTTCAGCGGCCACGGAACGTGTGAGGGTGTGCCGAAATCGATGGCGGGGACGCATGCTAACTGCCCCACTGGGATCTTCGGTGCAGGTCCGTACGGGGCCACGAAACGCGTGAAAGGTGTGCCGAAATTGGTGGCGGGGGGGCCACGGAACGTATGAGGTTGTGCCAGAATGTGTGGCGGGGACACACGCGAACTGCGCCACTGGGACCTGCGGTGGGTCTCCCGACAGGGCCACGAAACGTGTGATGGGTGTGCCGACACGGGTGGCGGGTACGAAAACGGGCGGTATCATTCGGGCCTTCGGTGGACCTCCTTATGGTGCCACGAAGTGTGCGAGGGGTGTGCTGACATGGGTGGCGGGAGCGCATGCGAACAGCACCATTGGGGCCTTATGTGGAGCTCCCCATGGGGCCACGAAACATGTGATGGGTGTGCCGAAATTGGTGGCGGTGGCGCATGCGTACGGCACCAGTGGGGCTTAGAAGTCCTTCTAGGGCCACGAAGAGTGAGAGCTGTGCCGAAATAGGTGAGCGGAACACATGCGAACGGCTCCATATGGGGCCCCCTTATGGGGGCCACGAATCGTCTGAGGTGTGTGCCGACTTGGGTGGAGGGGACGCATGCGAACGAGCTCGGGTCTTGGGTGCCACTGGGGACTTGGGTGGAGCTCTCTAGGGGGGCGGCCGGCAGCACCGGAGACCCGCGCACTGGAAACTGAAAGATGTGCGGCCAGTCCCAGCTGCCAGAGGCGAAGGGGGCGCGGTCTCAATGGAGAGGCATGTCGCCATCCACCGACCCAGCGACAACACGGAGGGCAGTGGAACACTGGGACCGCGACGTCGTCAGCTTCTGGCTATCAGAGAAACTGGTAGGCAATAGCGCAAGAGTACCCAACGGCACTGGTTGCCGATGGTGGTCGCAGCTAGCCTGTGACAGTTTCATGTGGCACGGGTTGGAAGGACACTGTGAAATGCATGCGACGGCTCCTTTGCGAACTTCTTCGAGCCCGGTTGACAACGCGGTGTCAAGGCTTGGGGCCCCCGCGCTGACCCCGAGTGGTCCCGCTCCCGCGGATCTGCCCGCTTAGCTTCGCTTCGCTTCCTCCCTCCTCCCTTTCAAACATCAGCGCGTCGAACAGAACAGACGGAGACGGTGCGCCTCTTTGGCATCCAGAGGCTCTCCGCCTGGCCCCGGGACAGCCCAGCAACTGTCCGGGACAAAAAAAGCATTGCCCTGGGGAGAGGATGGGGGACCCATATTGAACATGCAAGACGCCGGATGTCTAGGCCTTCCTCCTTCATCCAATTTCCTTGCGAGTAACTGCTCCCTGTCGTGCCCCCAGACGTTTCGGTGATTAGGGCGGGCTGGCGTTACGCTACCCCTGAAACCATACCACGTTTTGGCCTGAAACTTGAAAGTTACAACCGCTTCAAGGATGCTTCAAGGATGCTGTGGGCTTATTTGTAAACGTTTACACACATACATACATACATACATACATACAGACAGACAGACAGACAGACCGACCGACAGACAGACAGACAGACAGACAGACAGACAGACAAGCAGACAGACAGACAGACAGACAGACAGACAGACACACAGACAGACAGACAGACAGACAGACAGACAGACAGACAGACAGACAGACAGACAGACAGACGTACGTAGATACATAACTACATACATACATACATACATACATACATACATACATACATACATACATACATACATACATACATACATACATACATACATGCATGCATGCATACATACATACATACATACATACATACATACATACAAACAAACAACCAAACAAACATACATACACACATACATACATACATGCATACATACATACATACATACATAAATGTTCTCAGTGGTTCTCGCCTCCGCGCCGCGTGCATTCGCGCATAGGGTGCCACGTGCTCACAACTATGGAGGGGAGGGCGTTGTCAAAGTGTGGCTCTCGCCTCAGCGCCGCGCACATTCCCTTCACGAGCTGGCAGCAGCTCGAACGATGGAGGGCGGCTCCTCTCTCACAAGGTGGCTCTGGCCCCCGCGCCGCGCCGTGCTTCGTCCAAGTTCCGCAACGGCTTCAGGGACCGAGGGCGGGGTCGCTGTCGAAGTGGGTCCTCGCCTCAGCGCTGCGCCGCGCCTCCCCGAGCTCCTGCTCGGTGTGGAGACGCCGCGGCCGGCAGGCTTCTGCCCGTACTCGGCCGGGCGGGCTGGCCGGGCCCTCGCCGGGCCCCAGGGCCGTCCACCAGAACAGCTCTATGGGTGCAGGGCCGGTCCCCAGGGCTCCAGGGGTCCATGGCTCCAGGGGTCCAGGCTGCGAGGCAAGTCCTGGCGTCGGAGGTCTGGGCCCAGGCTTCGACCAAGGGCGAAGGTTTTCGGGCGTTCCCGGGAGTTCTAACTCGGATGCAGCTCCTGGGAGGTCATTCGTTGCCTCCTAAATCTAATACCCGCAACATTCGTTGCCTCCTGATTCTGATACCTCCGAATTCATTGGTTCGAGAACCTCACATTCGTTGCCTCCGAATTGTGATACCCGCAAGATTAGTTGCCTCCTGATTCTAATACCTCCTAACTCATTGGTTCGAACACCTCACATTCGCTGCCTCCTAGTTCTAATACCCGCAGCATCTGCGATCATGCCGGGCGCTCCACAGCGGGCCTCGCCTTCGAGGGATCGGGGAGGTCGACGGTCCTTCGCCTGCGGAGGGCGGCGGGAGCACCCGGATTCCCGGCGGTGCGTTTTTTCTCGCTCGGCCCCTGGGGGCGCTGCCAGGCCCTCTGGCCACCAAGGAGTGGACCCTTGGACGAAGACATACGCATAGCTCATCTCTAATTATTCGAAAATTCCTTGATTTTTTGGGGGCCAGGATCCTTTCATTTCTGATTGTTTTATACTGGGCCTCTTCCCGGCCACTAGGGGGCCAGGAACAATTTGAAACGAGCACAACTGGAAATGAGCACGATTAGAAACGAACGACGTGTACCCCCAAAGGGTCGCCGCGCGTTAAACGCAGCACATCGCCGGATGTCTGGGTTCAGGCCGGCTCCGCCGACGGATCTGCCACAGCAGAGTCCTCGGCAGCGGGCCCATGATTTTTCGTATCGTCTGCGGGGGACCCGGAAATTTGTGTCCTCTCTTGTGCCCGGAATTGGCGTGGAGTCGACGCGGGTTCGACGAGAATTCGACGCGGATTCGACGAGTCCGACGTGGATTCGGCACAGATTCGTCGCGGATGGGCGGCGCGAGGGGAGGGACGAGACGACCCCCCGAAGATGCCACATCACATGCTGCAGCCGCGCGGGCTCCAGCGCCGCCCGCCGCGCAGTCAGTTGGGCTGCGCACGGGGCGCGCATGCGATGCCCGGCGCGGGCTACCCCGCCGGGCAGGCCGGAGCGTGCTCGAGGCCCGGGCGCGCGGCCCGCACAGCGCCTCGGGGCCTCGCCGAGTGCGAGGAGGCCCCGGGCGCCCGCCCGCCGCCTGCGGAGCTCGGGGGACCTCAAGCGGTGTGGTGCACGCACGGCGATTCGGGATGTCGTGTGTCTCTCGTAGGCTTTCGGGCGTTTGCGTGGCTCCGTGGAGGTTTACTCGCGTCGGGGTGCATTCCAGCAGCTGCCCCTCGTCGAGGGCGCTCCCGGGCTGCCCGGATCGTCCCCGGCGGCCGCCCGAGAGCCGATAGGCAGGCGACCTGGAGACCACACGTCCGGAGGAGGGTCCGTGTGGTGAGTATCAGTGGGGATCCGGGGGCACCGCACTCTCTTGGGGCCCGGGGGCCGTTCCCCGAGGACGGCTCGGGCGATTGGGGCCTCCGAGGTTCCCCAGGACCGTGCGGTGACGGACCGCGCGGTGAGATCCGACGCCTCGAAGAAGTGAGACACCGTGAAAAATCGCGACCGGAGCTCTTCGAGCCCGATCGATCCGTGAGGGCCCCGGGGCGGGACATCCTGGGCGGAGGCGCCCAGCTCGAGCAGAAATGGAGTCGCCAGGAACTCCGCGGAGGTCACCAAGCGGTCCGTCACCACGCGGCTGTGGAGCCCCGCAGGACCTCTCTCCGCTGCTGCTGGGCCTGAAGCAGAACTCGCGGCCGCGCGCGTGCCCGGCGCGCCTGGGGCTCGGGGCCTCCTCTTGCGCCCGGGCCGCGGCTCTCGAGGCCCAAGACTTTTTTGCACAAGAGGAGGAAGCGGGCGGCACCGCTGCCGATGCTCGTCCTACACCTCGGTTATCGGGGGGCGATACATGGGGGGGGAGAGAGAGAGAGAGAAAGAAAGAGAGAGAGAGAGAGAGAAAGGTGCCTTTTCCTGGGCCCGACGCGGCCCCTTTAGGAAGGATTTTTTTCTCTGGCAGACCTCGCTGATGGGGAGGGGGACAGGTGCCTGTTTCGGGATCCGAGAGAGCCCCTTTGGAGGACCGGAAGGGCTTCTATCTGGCAGACCTCGCCGATGGGGAGGGGGAAAGGTGCCTTTTTCGGCCAGGGGGCCTCAAGGGCCTCTTTCTGGCAGACCTCCCTGCCCCTCCATTTGTCGCCCCGCCATATTGCGCGCCCCCCTAACACCCATCAGACATCTGCAGACGAAACATGCGCTTCCATGGGCTCCAGAGCTTGCTTCAGAAAATCAAGGACATCTGGGCTGGACCCTGGTCGTTCTCTTGGAGATCCTTTCCTCCGCAGACCGTCCGTGCATATGGACCTGGACCATTTGTGTAGGAAAACGCTTGTGTTGAAGTCCGCGTTCTCGGTGTAGGGTTTCCGTAGCTCTAAGCAGGGGTGTAGAGGGCCCTCGTCGCGGCGGCGGGAGTCTCCTGGAATTCTTGGGTCAGGGCGCTGCCCAAGGGAGGTCCGGGGAGTACGGTCGGGAATGTTGGGTTACGTAGCGTGTCGGGTACTCATTATCCCCATCAGAACAGCGTCCTGGGCACTCCAGATCCCCATCCAGACCTCCACCGTCTCGGCACCTCAGTTGGGAACAGAACCCTCGAAGCCCGAAGGAAACGGCCCATATCCCCATCTGGGAGGGGAAATCGGCTAGTGAGCCCAGGCCACGCTGTTGGGGATAGGGGTCGGATGCACGATGCTCAAGATCATTGGCAGCGGGACCCGTGAACTTTTAGAGCTCGACCGTCGGAGTGGCAGCGGAGCCCTGCTCGGTCTGTAGGCACGTAGGGGTATTTCCCGAACCAGCTTGTCTGCAAGGGTTCCAATGGAATTCTCTCCACGGCCCTGTGAGGGATGCCGAGCCCCCGAAGTCGGTGGCCCATCGTTGCCCTCCCATCGCGGCCTCCCACCGTGTCAATGTGTGCGAAGTTGTTCGGGGACTTCTGCCGCAAGGGTGCCATTTGTTCTAGGGTGCTCCGGCACCCTAGCGCTCCATCTTCTACACTTTGCGACCAGCACGTGGCGGGTTAAGTGGTTTCGAAGACAGTTCTTTGAGGCGTCGAAGTCGGTGTTCATAGGGTATCGCACGCGACAGAGCGGTCAAGCAGCGACCCGACAGATGTGGAAGGTGGATGGTGAGGGAAGGCCACGGCACGGCCACGACTCGAGGATTCGAGGAGCCCGCGCGGCCTTGGGAAAGTGTGTGCCCGTGCAGTTTTTTCTGCTGTGTTGGGCGGCCCACTATGCATGCAGTGAAAACCATGCCAAGAAACACCGTGCTTGCCTCCGGGGTGCTCTGGGTTTCTTGGGTTTCGATGGTTTTGTTATGCAAAACGTGACGTTCCCAGGACGTCCCCCAAAGTCCCCCAAGATCACTGGACGTCCTGGGGTATCAGGGTTAGGTTTCTTGTGGTCGAGCTCCTACTGTAGAACCGGTTGCACACGGCGGTGCAACGACCCAACACATGGGCACCTTCGGAAGCCTTGAGACGGCGGTCAATGCAAACGGGGGTCAGCTACGGCACTGGATCCTGCAGGATCTTGCGAAGACCCCCTCTGGCTGACCCGGGTCAGCGAGCCGTTCGTGGCCGCGAGGCGGCCGCACAGATTGCCTGACCCGGGGTCTGCGAAGACCTGCGCTGCATTTTTTTGTTTCCTGCATTGCAGTTGTTGATTTCCTGCTGACCCGGGTCGAAGGATTGCAAAAAAAAACCGAAGGATTGAAGGGTTGAAGGTTTTTTTTGCAATCCAGGGTTTTTTTGCAATCCTTCGTTGCAATCCTTCGTTCGATTGACCCGGGTCAGAAGATCCCCGACACCTGACGGACGCGAGCGCCATCCGAGAGCCCGGGAACGGGCATATCCAGAGGGTGCCCGCCCCGCCCCCGCGGTGGCGGCCCGACCCCGGGGAAGCCCGAGACCGGAGATCCCGAAGCCCCAGGGAGCCTCGGGTCTCAGGATTGGGTTTCTTCTGGAAGGCTTCTTGTGGTCGGGCGACGAAATCTATACATATCCACTGCTCCCTGACCATGCCCATCTTGAACCCAGGAGCTGTGTATGCGCCCTCCTGGCCAAGCCAGGAGGGCGTGGCGTATACACCGCTGCGGGGTTGAGGATGGGCCTGGCCAGGGAGCAGTGGATATGTATAGATTTCGTCGCCCTATGTGGTCGAGCTCCCGCTGCAGAGGCCGCGGCCCTCGAGAGCGGCAGCCCGAGCGACGACAGCGCCGTGCTGTACACGGACGCGGAGGACCTGCGGCTCCGGACGCCGGACCTCTCCCCGCGCCAGGCGCGCGGGGGCCCACACATTTGATAGCAGCTCGTGGGGACCCTGCGTATACCTTCGTAGCTGTCTGGTTAAGCGATGAGGTCAGGCCGTTTTTTCGTAAATTAGCGTGGATCGGCGTCGATGTAGCGTCGACCAGCGTCTCTACTAGCTTCGACTCGCAGGAGCCAACGAGATGGTACGGGAGGCTCCCGTGAGGCTCCCGTGAGTTGCCGCAGAGCGCACAACCGACCCAGAGATCCAACGCATTGAAAAATACATGGCGGGAGGTTTTTCACCGTTTTCGCCTTCCTGGGGCCCTTCCTCGGGGCCGTCGAAACACGGCTCAGGATGAAACACGGCTCAGGAGAGGATCGGTCGGGACTTGCGGGGACCCCGTATTAAAAGATCGAAACATCAGATCTCTGGCGCCCTGAGATTCAGAATTTGCAATGTTTTCTTCGAGCCCGGTGTTTTCGCTTGGTTTTGCGCCCGGGAACACTCACAGATCGCTCTGGCGGCTTGAATAATGGTGCAGAAGAATGCGATCCACGGTTTTGGTCACGATTTTTTCGTCGCGATAATGAAGTTTTTTCGTGACGTCGGATCTCAGGGGACTACATTTTTGTCACTGGTGTAGGCCTCCGGGAGCCCTTAAGGGGCCTCGGCATCGGGACCATGAAAACACGACTCAGGATGAAACTCCGGCCCTGCGGGGAAAGGGTCGTGACTTGCGGGGGCCCCGCATACAACGAATCAAGACATCGGATCTCTGGGGATCCCCGCGCCAGGCGCCCGAAGGCGCACACTCGGCGACTACAAGGGGTGTGGTTCGTTACGCCGGGCTGCGGCTTGCGACCTGCGTCGTTCCCAGACCCGCTCGTGGCGGGAAGAACCGACTAGACGTAAGAGTGGGGCCCAATGGGGTCCCCCGATCGCCGAACGCGATGCGATAGGAGCGTCTCGCGCGCCTGTGTTTGGTCACCCCGCGGCCCCCAAAGAGCCGCGCACCAGAGGTCACTCTTACCCAGGGTCACTCTTGCGCGTAGCCGAAAGAAGTCATGACGGAAGCTTGTTTCACTGTTTTCGGTCTCTGGGGGCACCGGGCCTCGGGACCGTGTCAAACGACGCAGGATGACACGCCAGCCCTGGGGGGAAAGGGTCGGCACTTGCGGGAACCCCGGTTTTCACAAAACACACATGTCATCAGATCTCTGGGACCCTGAGATCTTGTCGTCTTGATTGCTTCGAGCCTGGCGTTTCCGCCACGCTTCGGGCCCTGGGACCCTCACAGATCGATCCGGCTCGAAAAATGCGTCAGGCTGATAGGGTCTATAGCGCTCTTGTCGCGGTGTTGCAAGTCTGTCGCGACGTCGGACTTCAGGAGACGGGGGCCAGCCGACCCCGTCTGGCTGACCCGGGGTTTGGGGGCCACGTGGGGCCGATCCTTCCCCCCTGCCTCGGACGGGCCCCAGCCGGACCGCCCGCGGCGCCTGATGCATCTTCCCAGAGGAGGGCGGACACATCGTGACCCCCCTCTCCTGGAAACGGGAGGTAGGACAAAGAATCGAATGATCCCAGTGCGACCCTACCTAGGAGTTGGAGCCTCTAGGAAAGCAACATTGTTTGTGCTTTGCTTTGCTGTCGCTGCTGTTGCTTTGCCTTTGCTTTGCTGCTATGCTATGCTCTGCTATGCTATGCTGTGCCCTGCTGCGCTGTGCTATGCTGTGCTGTGCTGTGCTGCGCTATGCTATGCTATGCTATGCTATGCTATGCTGCGCTATGCTATGCTATGCTGGGCTATGATCTGCTGTGCTGCGCTATGCTATGCTACGCTATGCTATGCTATGCTGTGCCCTGCCATGCTAAAGCTCAGCGAAGCTAAGATGAAGGTAAGCTAATCTAAGCTAAACCTGAGCTAAGATGAAGCTAAACTAAGCTAAGATGAAATAAGCTCAGCTAAGATGAGATAAGCAGCGCCAAGCTAAGGGGACGTAACTGGGGGAACCGCGGGGCGGATGCCGGGGGAACCGCCCAGGGCGGTTTCCATTGCCCGGCCCTTTAAGCACACAGGGTAAGAACCGTTCTAGGCAGAGCCTAGGTAGGGAATACAAAAACATGCTTGTCCTGTCTTCGTCTTGTTTTTTTGTCCTGTCTTTCTCCTGCTTTTGTTTTTTTGTCCTGGTAGGAAAGATATCCAAATCGAACACATGTTTGCCCTGTTTTTGTCCTGTCTTCCGCTTGTGTTTCTGCGGAGAATCCGCTTGTCTTCCGCTTTGTCCTGTCTTCCGCTTGTCTTCCGCTTGTCCTGTTTTTGTCCTGTCTTTGTCTTGTGTTTGTCCTG